>CABFWB010001593.1:108586-151127 GCA_902151455.1 Timema bartmani
GGGGGGGGGGGAGGGGGAATTAAGGGATTACAGTGTTACTGGGAAATTTCATTAACATATTACCTGAGGCTGCTCGATCCCTCTGCCATAATTCAAACCATAATCATGTGCTTTACTGATTACTTCCAAATGTTAATTCTCTTTCGCCCTTACTACAATATTTCGGTGATAGCCATAATACATCCTGAACACAATAGTTTGCTGTCTCGCAGAATCTGCATCCTGTGTGATTAAACGTGTTACACCCCCAGTTGCACCAACCCTAAATGTTTAGTATTGTATGCATAAACAAATAAACGATTTGTTACCAACCGAATTAAATAAAATCCCTAAATTAAGGCCAAATGTTTAGGTTGTCGTAGTGAAGATTACTGCATATAATTCAGGTGCTTGGTTGTTTGTTAATTTGAAGTGATTATTAGTTTCAAATACAAATGATAATATAATTAAAGTAATATAACTTAATTGGAAAATAATTTAGGTTGTTTCTCTGGATAAGATTCTTTGTGTTGGTTTGTTGGATAGTTCTCTGCCTATTATGTACTTTTGTATGATGCTAAAAACAATTGAAAAAGACTGAAGTTACATCTTATGTTTGAATGTTATAGTATGTAGTGGTGTCAGATACGCATTTAGGGGTGAAAAGAGAATTTAATTTACAAATAGCGTAAAATATTTACAACTTAGAAAAAAATAAGGAAATATATGGTAGAGTGGCAAATAACATTACAGTAAATATATATATATATATATGGCCATATATGCATATTTATATAGAGCTATTTATTTGTATATTAATATATATTTAAATATAATAGATAAATATATGTTTGCATCTATATTTATATATATTATATGAATATATATTTATAAATACTATATAATATATTTATATATATGATATAAAAATGTATATATTATATATAATGAGGGTCTATAAATATACTATGGGTATATGTATACATATATTAGGTTACCCATGCTCAGTCCTAAATTAATTTATTTCTACTTGAATAATTGAAATTCACTTTCTAAACAGAAGGCTTTATTTAAACTAAACAACCTACATTAGTTCCAGCAATTAAGGAAGTCATACAAACATACTTATGAATAGAAACTAGAATAAATACACTCTTTATAAATTAGATTCTCTTTTCCCCCCTAAATGCGTATCTGACACCACTACATACTATAACATTCAATTATATTTAAACATATATTGATATACAAATATATAGCTCTATATAAATATGCATATATGGCCATATATATATTTATTGTAATGTTATTTGCCACTCTATCATATATTTCCTTATTTTTTTCTAAGTTGTAAATATTTTACGATTTATTTTTGTTTTTGTTGAATTAAAAGATGTGTTTCAAAGTTCGTCCGTGGCATTACGCGCTGTGTTGCCGTGCGTGACAAAATAATACAATTTATATCCATTCAAAATAAAATTGAAGGAAGATCATCAAGCATTGTTTAAAATAATTAAAATAGTGAATTTTGTGCCAAGGAAGAACACGTACCTTTTTATTAAACATTTGTATCCTTCTCAGAAGTTAGTTGACTTTTCTATATTTATTTTCAATGTCAGCCATGATTTTATTCCAAGGCATGCGCACTGCGCAGGACTGTTAAACAAGTGAGTGGCGTGTCCCGTAATTATAAAAGAAGTAAGAAAAGAAAACGTGATGTATTTACCTTTAAAACTAGCGCACATTTCAATTTTGGCAGATAGAAATAAACATTATAGTTCCTTTTAAAACATTTTTCATATTTATTGCCATTTATTTTCAACCTTTATATTAAATTGCTATTTATTTTATTGTATCCCTAGTCCATGGCCAACTTTTGTTTTAATGCATAAATATTCTCTTTGGACTTGAAAAAAAAAAGAACGTTTTTAAATTTGATTCCTAGAACACTATTTGAAGAAGATACGGGTTTTCTTCCCCGGCGTCATTTTAACATGAAACCAAACCAGTGTGGCTCCCAACTACATTAGAGTTTAAAAAGTGAAAAATAGTTTTAAAGTGGGATGTGAAGATATCCATAGAAAGCTCTGTGTCTGGGGAATAACTAGAGACTATTTATTTCCTTAAATCGTGGAGGAGTTGAAATAAGAAAAGGAAACAAATTTCAGACATTTTTTCTATTTCAACATGAACCTATTTATTGGTGAGATCCAGCCAAATCTTCAAAATTAATATTTTTTTCTCTCTCACACATCAGTCATCCAATATTTATTTAAAGCTTTCAGAAAAGACCAACTAAATTAATTCAATTATTTTACTCATTATAAAACATCAATTAATATTTTGTTATATAAAAAATATTAATACCACTATTGATTTGTTTTATTTTTTGTCAACAATAATATTTTTTTAATTGATTATTTTTGTTCAAAAATAGATGTGATATAACACCTTTTTTTTAATTTTGTAAGATTATAATTATGTTTACTTGGAATTCCATAGGTAGTGATGGGATGTGTTACAATGAAACCTTAATAATAATAACCCACAAAAGTTTCAATAACTGGTTTTTTATTGTAGTTTAGATTAGTACATTTCATTCAGTGATCCATTTTATTTCAATTGTTCATGTTTTATTTGAAGTATTTTCCTTCAACTCTTGTAGATATTTACAGCACACCATTGCTGTAGGTAAGATAGTGTCATTATTATTATTATTATTAGCATCGCATCATCTAGAAAGTGTTTCCAAGCACACCCAGTGGAGTGATAAAAGAGTAGTCGTGCCACTGTCAGATTTAGTCGAGCTAAAGGGTTTTTTTTCTCCTAGTTCCTAGGAGTGGCGCCCACCAAATTTAGTTCAAACCCATAACAATATATATATATATATATATATAACTTTAATTATCTTGTCTTCACCTTTAGTTGTTATGTATGTGGAGAATTTTATTAGAATATATATAAGGCCATATATGCATAGTTATATCTATAAATCTATATAAATATGCCCTATTTGTTTGTATATTAATATATATTTATATATAATAGATAAATATATGTATAACTACATATTTGTTTATTTTAAATGAATATACATTTATATATTATATTTTTATATATTACATAATGTATCTATGTATCTGTATATTTGATATTATATATATATATATATATAAAGCGAGGCATGAGAGAAACATAATCAGCTCTCATATCTAACATACGCTCTAAAAGTACGTTGTTGTTTTTGTGCACTGAATCTTACTACCTGTGTGAACTACCCACATGTTTACGCTAATAATATAAGGATAAGGAAGATATAATTTAAGATTATATGTACTCTTATATGCGTGTAAACCATTGAAATACTACCCTCAGTACACCCGGCCCTGGATTCAATCCTCAAACTCTCAATTACCAACAAGTTAGACCAAACGATATTAACGGATTATCCCACGTGTCCACCGATACAGGTCTTAAATTTGACAATACTCGTAACACATCTCTTTTCACAACACTGTAATATAATGTGAGGTAGGTAGTGAAATGTAAAATTACATCAACATTAATTTTGTTTGAATATCTTATAGAACAATAAGTTTGGTCTAATATTGTAATAAGTAGCTTTTAAATACAATCATGAAGCCATCACATTATTTGATATATAATGGGCAAAGTATATCATATTATTAATATTGTAACAAGTGTTCGCTTAGTATTAAATTAGTTAATTTTTGAATAAAGTCATTTTCAAACAATTGGCTAAACAATGCAACCCAGATTGTACGTTGGCGCCCGAGCAGAGCGAAACGTTTTTCTTCCACCAGCCTCAAGACGTGCGTAATTTACTCGCATCACCTACTTGGTGCGATGTGGGACCCAAACCCAACCAAACCAGCCGCGTCATGATCTCTCGTTGTAATATTCATCCCCTCGCTTCTGTTCTCCTGCGCCTTCTGGCTGGCAACGAAGGTGCTTCCGTGCGGTCAATTAGGTTAATTTGAGCGAGAATCCGCGGAGGATTGCTATGTTTAAATGAATACGTGGGAACCACAGTAACACCTAAATTGCCCTAACCTCCTTTTCTCCCCTTTCTTGGCCCTTCTCTCACTCCAGATAACATTCGCTGCGTGAATATTGCAAATGTTTAGCATTGTGAGAGCACTGAAAGTCTTAAAAGGAAGTTTAGAATTTTAGTTTTTGATTATTTTTGCAGTTTTTAGTTATGCGTTTTAACATATTGGTTTCCGACACTTCACATAGTCGTTAGCGTGTCTGATTACATAGCTAATGGCCCAAGCTTACTTTAAACACGAACGAAAAATGTACCTTGGTGAAGTTGGGGTTTTCCCTGTCACATTGATGAATTGACAGCATGTATATTGAGCGTTTTGTCTGTTCTGAAATGGTTTTTTTTACAACGTATTTGTAACTATTTAGGTTTTACACATACATTAATTACGCTAACGGAATATATATGATTAAGGTAAAGTTTCAGGGGAAATATACCCAAATTTGCAAGGGGGAGTGTGGGAAATCACTAAGGAAAAACCACCCAAAGCACACACCCCCGGAATTCAAACCTGGATCTCTCCATAATTAATTTCTTCACGAGAGTAGCGTGTTTGATCATGTGGCCCCTAAAAAGGGGTTTTTCTGGAGTTAAGCAATTGTGTAAGTCGTGCGCTGATATAATCACCCGATTCAATAATTACGTGTTAAATAACCCCTTTAAAAATCCCACGTGTCAGTAAAATCTTACTACAATTAATAGATATTAGAAGAGTAGCTAAGAGTAAATGAAGCCTCCATAGTGAGGAGAGATGATGGATGGGTTTAAATAAATTTCATTACATCCAGCCTTGATTCAGTAAGTCTTATTCTACCGAAAGTCATTTGCACAGATAGTGGACCAGACAATGACCCGGTAGGTTGCAGTCCTCCAACAGGCTGGTGCAGTCTCCTCCATGCATGTACCCCAACATTCTTCTTTATTCACGTTCATCAACATTCTCCTTTATGCACCCCAACATTTCCCTCTATTAATGTACACCAAACATTTTCTCTATGCATGTAGCCGAACAGTTGTCTTTATGTACACCAATATTTATCCTCTATGTATCCCAACATTAGCCTTATGCATCTACCCCAACATTCTCATCTATGCTTGTACCCCAACATTTTTCTCTATGTACACCAACATTATCCTCTATGCATCCCAGCCTTTTCCTCTATTCACGTACTCCAACATTTCCTTCTCTGCAATAAGCTGTCAATGGCCTTGCGTTTAAACGTATTGAAAAATTGTATTTTCTAAGTTTAAAACACCAAGACAAACCGTGTAGCCTTACTAAAACGTACTGAAATGTCTGTGTTCCACCCCTTTCATTTACTCTCGACTATAAAGATTCTTCCATGTCCGCACGTGCAGTGTAGGGGTGGGAGAAGGGGTATGATGATGCATGATGAAACCCACCCAAACTGAACAACATAAATATTTCTTACCATTCTCCCCCATTTCTTCTGTTCTTCTACTACTATTTTACTTGCAATCTTTGTTACAAGTCTACTTGAGAAACTAAAATACTGAAGAAAAGGACAACTCCAGAAATATACAAAGATTATCTGAGAGCGGTATCATAACAATAATTCTACTAGTTTTATGTAAAAATTAATGGGATTTTGTGTTTTGGGACAGCTCAAGTGTGACAGTATACAAATAAAACTCACATAATTGTAATGTTTTAAAATGTTGATTACATGAAAATGGTCTGTTTTACGTTAGATTAGTTTTTTTTTTATACTAAGGACCAGCTGAAGTACTCGGCGTGTCCCGGGAGAAATGTTTCTAGATTGCTTTGCTTCCAACCAGGTTTTTAATTAATGAAAATATATTTAATCAACATATTAAAATTACAACTTTGAGGTGTACAGGGGCTATTCAGTTTTTAAATGTTAGACATTTGCATGTGGTAGATATCACGTAATACTCATGGAAGACAAACAAACTCTTCATTTTATTAATATAGATAATTAAAGTGCACTTTTTAATCACACTGAGAACATCACTACATGAGCTACAAATCCCCCTAGCACTAGAACATACAACACCCAATTCACTGGACGATAATTCACCGGAGATAAATTTTTGGCCATACCAGGAATTGAATCTGGGACTCTTAGTTCATAGTCTAGACGTGCTTTGGAGTGATTCAAGGTGTAGGGTTATTCTCTATTACTATTAAAAATGCCTAACTGTGCATTTTTTCTCAAATCTATATCTCAATAAAAGTTCTACTTAGTAACATAAAATTTAGATGTAATGCTACGTACCTCATGCACTGTTATTATATTATGATGGAGGTCACTCCTTGTAATGTTATTCAAGATCAGGCACAGTCAAATTCGTGTCCATGTTTGCTTACTAGCCAATTTACGTGGTTGTGATTCAACAGCAGCAAGTCGTAGGTTCAGTTATCAAGGCACAGTCAGTCTGTTTGCATAGCAGCTGCCTGAACACACGCCTAGTACACCAATAACGACGTTTGATCGGACCCAGAGTGTGACATTGCTTCTAAGTGGGTATACACAAGAAGATATTGTAAATGCCGTACATCGCAGTTAAAGTGATGTCTTGAGAGTGTGGAGAAGATTCAGAGAGACACAGTGTATTGAGGCCAGACCTCACGCAGGTCATCCTTGTTTAACAACTGCAGCCCAATATCACTACGTGCAGATCTCCACGTGGAGGTGTCCAAGTTCAATGACCAGATCTCTGAGAAGTGACTTCACCCCCCAAACATCTGGGATGAATATTTCTGATTAGACAGAGAGTATATTACTGCAAAAATTTCAATTCCATTCTTGGAGACCCATCAGACTTTTGCACTACGACCAACAAGCAGCATCTGGAGAAGAAACTGGGCCACCACGCACAGAAATTGGACCATGCAATAGTTGAGCAACATCTTGTTTTTCGAAAAGAGTAGGATTGCACTGAAGCCCAACATAAGATGTACGAGAGTCTGGAGAGAGTTTGAACGCCAACAACAATACAGAAATGTTCAAGGGGTCTACGCTTTATTTGAAGGATCTGCGATGTTTTGGGTTGAGGTGATGTTAGGCCGTCGTACATCACTAATTCCTATAAGAAACACCATGATTGGGATCCGATAAGTGCAGGACATCATGTAACCCATTGGGCTTCCATACAGGAGGGAAGTAGGACATTACTCCATCATGGCCGATGGCAAGCCATGCCACACCATGCACACGGGGTTTGGCAGTGCCTTGAACGTAATGAAATCGTCCAAATAGAAAGGCCTGCATATTCATCGGGCATTAATCCTATTGAGCATTCCTAGGACATAATTAAACAGGCCTTTCATCATTGCGTCCCCATTCGCCGGAGAATGTAGATCAGCTTATTGGTGCTACTTTGGAAGATTGAGACAATCTTGCACTAGAGGGCACGGATAACCTCATACGAAACATATCGGCCAGAGTAGAGGAGTTCTTTATTTCACACACACACACACAAACACACACACACACGCGCACACACACACACACACACTACTGAACAAACTGAAGGTGTTCAGTGATGGTAGGAGAGAATGACGTGTCGTCTTTAGTTGACTTCCTAGAATTTACTTTTGTTTCCCTCAAATATCTCTGTTCGTCTCATGAATTACTATTCTCAAGGTGTTTCGTTTTGATTCTTTGATTCTTTAAATGTATAATATGTTAAAGTATAAATGTATTAATCTTAGATTTGGTATTATGCAAAACTTTTATTTGTGGTTATATATTATTAATTGATTAAAAATATATGTATTCGCATAATAGATTAAACAAGATAAGTTTTTTTGTTGAATTTATAATAGTATAGTTGTTATTAATGTATTACAAAATAATAAAGACATAAAAATTATTAAATACTTTTATTAATATAATTTCACAAATTTGCATGATACATAGCCATGCTTTCACCAGAAAAATCATTATCAAATGAACTTATTTTGGCCCCAAAAAAGTCTGTAACTAAAATGATACATGTTTATTAATTGGTATGCGCAAGACAACTGTGGAAAGATTTTGGTAAGAATCAACTTTTAGAAAATATATACTGTTTCTGTGGTCAATAATAATAGCATTTTAGGGTTATTATATTGTTACTGTTGATGTATATCAAAAGTGACAGCCTTAGATCAAATGACTTGACGTATGAGTACGTGAAAGTGGATCTGGCTACTTTACTAGCTTTCAGATAAGGTTTTCCCTAAGAAAACTGGAGTGTATATATAAAATCCCTTTTCCCAGAAAAACAAAATGACTAAAAATATGACGTATCATTGGGTTTTTTTTCCATCAGTCCTTGCGTTGGAGAGGAAGGGTCACAGCAGTAAATCGGTCCCAATATATCCTTCATCTCGTCTCAGCCTCCACATTTACAATACAAGCCAAGCTCATGGTTTGGGGCGCAAGACAACTTAGCACCGAGACTTTATGTGAAGGGTGAAATGTGGTGGAGAATTTGATGGCGGGGTGCAGAGCGATTAGTCATTCCTGGTTCCCACTGACACAATACCCAACCTGGGGGTAGGATCTTTTTTTTATATATGAAACCGAAGGGTTAGTTAATATCTGAAACTCAACCAGATAAGCAGAAAGTGTTATTTAGTACCGTTACTGATTCTTGGTATACATAATTTATTTATTTTTAGAAAACAAATACGTTTGATACCAGAGTTATTAACAACATAATCAAAGATGGATGGAAGGGGGAGTTTTTAAGGTGGGATGGAAGGGGATGCGAGAAAAATCCAGTATTTTTACAGTTTTTATGGCAAAACATTTTTTTGGTCGAAATAAATAAAATATTGCTCCAGTACAAACATATAATTTAATTTTCTTCACATGGTAACCTCAAAATTTCTTGACTATCTGTCAAGGGTGTTATGGAATTTAATAACAATTTTTTCTATTCGTTTAAAAAGTTTCACATCTAATGCCTCTATTCTCATGATGGATATTCAGGAATGGTTGATATCGACATGTGAAGAAAATTAAACTCTATATTTGTACTGTAGAAATATTTTATTTATTTTAGCAAAAAAAAAAAGTGTTGCCGTAAAAACTTGCAAAAACACTCACCTTTTCTCCCGTCCCCTTCCTTATCAACTTGAAGGAAGTCCATTCATATTAACGTGAAAAAGGATGGAAAAAACACAGCGTTAAGAAACATGTGGAGAAACCAATTCCAGCTCATGATTCAAATCTTGACTTTCTCGTCAGTGACGATCCAAGTTGGCTATATTACGAGCCCGACGCCTTAAACCTCACTACTAACATTAAGGACATTTATTTATAAATGGTAAAAAAGAGGTTTTACATAAAAAATACACTACTTGATTGATAAAACCATTTTTTATATGCACTACCCTGGCTATTTACATATTATTATACACTAATGCGATATGGTTGAGAAATAAAAAATTCTGAGGAAACATACCATCATTTGCATAGAGGAAGAGTGGGAAACCCTTTAGGAAAAAACAATCCCAACACACTCGGCTCGGACTAGAGCCCTGACCTTCCTGTCACTGGCCAACCAGACAAAACGAGTCTGACGCCACAGATACGGATAAAAATCTTTTGTCAATGGGGTAATTGCTCCATATTAAGTTGCTATTACCATATTTTTGTAATGCTTACGTTGTTCTTTTGAAATAAAACTAATTAGACCCATTTAATTGATGAATTTGAAATTTGGTTTTACATAGCTCAGCTTCGTATGGATACAAATTATTCGAGAATCGTTATAATTCTGACATAAACATAAATAATTTGGAGGTAAATAGTTTATTTATATTTCTAGCATGCTACGTTCTTGTATGGCAGATTCTGGATTATAATAGAAAAGTATGTCCCTTATCTTGATCAAATAACATCTAAGATAAAAGTAATAGTTTACACTGTGTTACACCCTTAAACTTTGTATTTATAAATTACAACAAAAACATCTGAAAATTGCAGTGACTTTAAGATTCCCTTGACATTTCCATGTCACACGAAATTCCTCTCACTTTTCGGGCGCGTAGCAACCCTGAACGATTTATCAATTTACTACGAGGAATATAAATGATTCACATCGGTAGGCATACTAATTTGGTGTATTTTGCCGTTTATAGTTTGATCCGGGTTCAAATCCAAGATGCACGTATTGATGTGGTTATTCCTAAGTAGTTTTGTACTCTTCAGCTACGCAAATTTTGGTACATTTCCCCTAAATTATATTTCCCTAATCTCTATCCATTTATTGTAGTATTCAGGTAGCCTGAACTGGCTGTAAGATGTGGTACACTTAAGAAATCAACACGAAATGGAGAACCATCAAATAGCACCAGATTTTAGCTAGTGTCTAAATGTCCTTAAGTTAACTAACCACTTTCCTTAACTGAATTATTTTCTGCCTGAGACTTGTTTGCAAGTTTCACAATTTAAGTTCTGTTTGCAAATTACCTGCACGAAAGAGTCCCAATTTAACCTCTGTTTGCAGATTACCTATCTGCAAGTGTCCCAAATTAAGTCCTATTTGCAAATTACATGGTTAAAAGTGTCTAGATTTACGTTTTTTCCGCAAACTATCCATCTAAAGAATTACAATTTAAGCTCCGTTTGCAAATTATCCTCCCTAAAAGTCTCAATTTAAATTCTATTTTCAAATTACCTGTGTGAAAGTATTTAATCTAAGCTTTGTACACAAACTTGGCTGAAAGTGTCTCAATTTAAGCTTTGTTTGAAATATTATCCGTCAGTAAATATCACAATTTAACCTCTGAATGAAATGACCTGTCCGCAGTTGTCACTATTTAAGCTCTGCCCAAAAATGACCCACCCATAAGTGTCCCAATTTAAACTCTGTTTGAAGCTAACCATCTACAAGTATCCCAATTTAAGCTCTGTCCACAAATGATCCACACGCAATTGTCCCAATTTAAGCTCTGATTGAATTGACCCTCCACAGTTGTCCCTATTTAAGCTCTGTATATAAATGAACCACCCATAAGTGTCCCAATTTAAGCTCTGTTTGAAATTTACCATCCGTAGATATCACAATTTAAGCTATATCCACAAATTACGCGCCCACAAAATCTTCGATTTAAGCTCTGTTTTCAAATGACATTCCCGTAAGTGTCCCAATGTATGCTATGTTTGAAATTAATCTCCCACAAGTATCTTAATTTGAGCTCTGTACACAAATGACTCAACCGTCCAAAAGTATTCTTACATCATCAATATCATAGCTCATGGGATTAGCATGAAGTAATTGACTTAGACATTAAATTAATGACTAGTATTACTAATATTATTCACATTATTTTAAAATAGGTAACAATAAACCGTAACAATAAGACTAAATAAAAGTAGATTCACCATCTTCTTGTATGTACGTGGCTACCGAGCACCAATATATGACACAGAGGGAACAGTGAACCGCGGGGGAGGGGAAGGTTGAGAGGGGGAGCGACGCGGAATGGCGTCGTAAAATCCCTCGCGCGAAAGTAAAATGGAACCTGTAAAATTCCCCTGCTGCGCGCATTTTTACACACTTGCTGATCACCGCCATCTTGGAGTTAAACAAAGTCGACTGTCTATAAAGACTTGCTCTCTGTTCCATCTGTGGGCAAGCTCATATTCTCCGTTACGGCATGAAACGTACAGTCTAATTTTCTTAAGAAGAGCCTTCCTTATCTGACAGCTAGAAAAGTTACTACTTCCATTTATTGATATAATTGTACTTCAAGTCATGTGATCAGTAGCTGCCACTTTTGATATATATTAGCAAACCTATAAAATAACACTTATATTATGATATATTTTTATCAATGTTTACAGATTTATTACATATTTTTTTTCCAATCTATAAAAGTTTCTTACTACAAAAATTATAACAGGGTTCTTCGCCAACAAACTATACAACGTTTCATTTTAGATTAAATAAAATAAAAATGCTTACATTTGGAGGGGTATTTAAGAGCGTTCATTATAGCAATCTTAACTCAGCTCCCGGTTTGCATCTGAGTTTGTGTGTGTGCGTGCGAGGTATGGAAGTAAAATGATAAAGAAAATACCTAAAATATGCAAAAAAAAAGTGTACAATGCATTCATATTTGAATTATTACTCGAAATTTTCCGTAGTGGTGATGGGGGACAAAGCGACAAAGTTTCTTGTTAATAACTACATAATGCCCTTATTATGAGAGAATGAAGATTTGTGCACAATGCTTGTCTGTGAAGCCATACTTAAATGATCAAAAACGGCTTTTTTAATGCAGTTTTTATCAAAATATAATTTAATGTTTCAACAATGTTTGATACTAGGAACTTCTATTAACTCTTTATCTAATCAGAAATGATCCACGCACTATAGCTTAATTCTCAAACAGGCACAGCATCCAGTGTCTCGGCCATCACTTTAAAAAGGTAAAGTCCCGACTTCACTTCTGGTAAACTCGTTGAATATACCAGAAATATATCTCAGTAGACCAACGCACTATCGACTAAGCTATGGGAGGTAAAATATATTGATGATGTTATAACAGCTCTGCACATTGACTCTGGTTAAATAAAGCTATCATTTATAGAACGTCCTATAAAGGCATGGAACTATAAAAATGAGTTTATTGTATTTTTTATCATAAATAGATAAAGAGACGCCTCTACGGTCTAGTTATCAGAGTTCATTACTATAAGTCTAGAGGTCCGGGCTCAATCCCCGGTTCTTCCATTTTTTTAATAGTGGATCTAGAACGGGATCAAACTCAGCCTCGTGAGGACAAAATAAGGAAATACTTGAATAAAGAAGTAGCAGCAGCTAATGTTTAGAAAACTGAGAGTAAAGGTCGAAGGGTTCATTGTGCTGACCACATGACACCCTCTATCCGCAAATGTTGGAGCTATCATTGCCAACGGTGGCGACCGCTCAGTCGATAAAGCTCACTGCGGGTTCACACCATGGAGTTTTTATTTTCTCCCGACACCTCGGAGAGAAAGTATTATGATTGCCAAAAAAAATTATGCCCGAGATTTTGCTAAATGTTGACGTTTCGTGACCTGAAACAAAAATGTTATTTTCGCAATCCCGTCTGTCTGTCGGCTAGAACCGAAACTATTTTACCGGTTGGGCTAATAATACTGGGTACTGGGTATCTGGGGTTTATAAGGTTCCCCCGCGGGGTCTTTGTAATTAAACATCCAGACCTAAAATTAAGGATAGTTTACTGAAGTGTAAAAAGAGAGAAAAAATCAATTTTCTCAAAATTCGTTCTAGCGATTTCGATTAAATTTTATACCTAGAAACAGTTTAACATTTTCAACATTATGTCAGTTGTCATTTTCTTATGAAATTGAATTTGAGGGTACTTTACTTGGGGAAAATTTTCCAATTTTCATAATTTCTCCGCAATTATTTGAAATATGAAATAACTTATCATTGTAAAGTTATAGCACTATTAAAGATAACAATATTTTTGAATTATATTTTTGTAAAACCAATAAATTCCGAGCAAATACATTAACTTTTTATTTCAGGTATTTGAAAATGAATTTGATTCGTATGCTTTTTGGTGGACAAGGATATTTCTCCTTTCTCAATTTCTCTGTAACAGTGTTTCTAGTTCCTAATGTCATAGAATAGAGGTGACCAAACAGTCGACAGTATCTACCGGTCAACCGCGGCCGCTAGTTTGGTCGAATGCCTGGTCGAGCGATTAAAAAAGATTGAGATGAAGATAATGAAAGAGAGTGTTTGCAGAATTTTCTCAAATCAACATTAGACAATCGAAATATCGAAGCTATCTGACTGATGACCATTTACATTCCTGCCTTCGCATGACAGAGTAACTATGAGCTCTCATTCAACAAACTATCCTAAGACTATGCGGTGTAATGCAGCAACTTAAAAGTTAAGTGTTTGATAAGAAAATACTTTTTTCAGGGAAATTATGTTTTATGTGGTTTGATGAAAAACTCATTTTTAGTTTGTGAAAGGACTATAAGTTCTTATACGCAATATAATTTTACTGTTAAAACACAAAGTGGTTTATTAATTGTTTACCACTAAAACAAAGAGCTTAACTCTATGGTTCCGTAGTAGATCGTAAAGGATTTTCCTTCTCTGAAGTAGATTCGTAGATCAAAATGTCTGGCCACTCCTGTCATAGATTAAGTAAGTAAAGGTGTATATTATTTCATTTATGATATTTGGTGTGGGGTTTTACAAAAATGTATAGCCATTTTATTTCGTTTAACAAATCTCACGAGTTTTTAGTAAATGTATATTTTAAGATAAAAGCGAGAGAAAGTCTATGGGGTGCACCGTACCATTTATTTTTAAATATATAATTAATACCAAATATTGAGTAGGTTTTGGCCAAAGATTTGGCTATCTTTAACTTATATAATATCTCAATTGTTTATAAGATGGTGTGGTTATAAAATGCAAATTAAAAACATTAATATAAAAAAGTATTTTTAATAGTTCAAGAAAATATAATAAGTAGAAAACGAGAATGCCACGCTTAAGATAATATACTGAAAAATAAATGTTAAACAATAGTAGGGTGTACAGTGAGTACACTCAGTTAACCATGAAATCTTGTAATCGCACGTGGAGTTTTGTCACCAGACGTCTCGGAGTCGGATCGTAGACGGCCACTTGATAGGCGTACAGTGCTACTTGATCGTCCACGCTAAACTTTGTCTTGTATCCGGGTGGCAGGTTGGTGCACTACATCTCCTACCAACCTTTATGATTGTTGTACACGAATGCATATTAATATGACATGATGATTACATTTATTAATAAGTTGCTTTATGGAGACGCTTAATTGGGAATATCAAATAAGAATGACGGTTGCCTTTACATCGTTTGTGCTAAAAACAGAATTGGTGTGCCCGTCACACACATCTATCTTGTTTGACTGCGGAAAAGCGAATGACTTTCCAAGATTACCTTGTGGAATACCATTCTGATCCCGCAAATCTTCAGTTAAGGCTGCACCAATAGCAAGTCACCTGACCCGGTGGACACATGGTCTAAGGCATAGCTCTCGTGTTAGAATAAACTTCCGATAACAGGAAGATCGGAGTTCAAATCTCAATCGAGTGTACTGAGACCCGCCTCGGTGGCGTAGTTGGCTAACGCGCTAGTCGTATTGAGCTGGACCGCCGAGGACGGAAAGATCGAGGTTCGAATCTCGGTCGGGTGAACTGGGGGTGGTTTTTTCTAAATGGCTTTCCACTCTCCCTCCACGCAAATGCGGGTTCACTTACTCTAACTTCAGCCCTCCCATTTCCTAATCCATTAGCGTAATTAGTACTTAAGCGTATAACCCGAACGGGTAGTAAGACGCGGGGCTAAATATTATTGTACTGAGGGTGGTTTTTCTAAAAATAATTTTTCACTCTCCCTCCACGCGAACGCAGGTACACTTACTCTAAATTAAATCTTACTCATTCCTAACTCCCTAGCGTAATTAGTACATATGCGTATAACCTGAACAGATATTAAGACGCGGTGCTTAGCAAAATAATAGCAAGTTAGTCCTAGACAATTTCTACCTTAAAAGAAATCGTGTCAAGGACTAAAATTTAATTAAAAGACTAGTGTAACACAGTGACTGGGGGAGGGGGAGGGGAAGTATTTTTAACAGCCATCTATTTTAATACATTTTGAGTGTTTTTTCATGCCAGTGCAATAAACCACTACCAAAAGAACAGATATTGTTTTTGTGACCGGCAATTCTTCTTGTCCTGATTTTTGCTTGAAAATATTCCTTAAAATTATGTCACCAACCTTTATGAAAAACACTATGGCCCTATCTTATAAGCTGCGCCATAGTGGAACCATTCAAGGTAAGCTTGCTTCATGTTTAAGGTAAATGAAAGATCCTTAGTGGTACGCGTCTTAGCTGTTCGTTCAAACTGCCTTCTTCTATACTCACCTGAAGAGAAGTGTAAAACCATATAGGTCTATTTTTATATAAATCACAACCAGTTTTCAAGTGGGGCTTAATTTCAAGCTTCTGGAACATAGTCAAGCACTCTGACTCTTAGACAGTATATTTTTTATGCATCGTGTATCGACTACCTCTCCAGGCTCTCCACATATTTACTCTTATAGGGTAGAGATGATAGAGGTAGAATTTAGAGATAATGTACTCGCGTAGAGAGAGGTGGGAAAACTACTTACTAAAAAACACCCCTCAACACACCCGACCGTGACTCGAACACAGACCCACCCATCGTTGGCAATCCAGTCTACTGCGAGAGTGACGCCTTAAACCATGCAACCCCACCGATCCGGGTGAGGGGGGAGGGGCTAGTAATCGTGTGATATGTTTGAAGTGAGTGACACTGTGGTAATCCCCACCCCCTCTTGACCTCACCACCCCCAAACAGTTCGGGTGAGTTGACGGCGTCCCCTCTCCCCCCTAACCCCGCCCTCCCCCGGACGTCAACTCTCATTACCGGCGCAATTCCTCTCAAGGCAACTCAGTCGCCCAGAAGCTGTGGCCAGCGTCTTCTTCCCCTACTCTATGACCTTCTAGGGAGGATTGTGTCTTCGTCTTACATCCCCTTACTTCGTCCACGCATCACGACGATACACAAACACCAGCTAGGGGATGAAATAGTGGGACACATGCGCGATGTTATTTGATGGTAGTTTCTCACATCGGGGTATTTAATGCGAACTTTCTAAAGAGAGAGCTTATGTAAACACAATAATCACAGACTAACCTAATCTATAGTCCATTCTCCTAAAAATGGTAATAACTGACATCAGAAGATGTAAACATCTGCTTCAGTGGCCGCATGGTATAACTCTAAGCCCTAAGGCGTCATTCTTGTGTTAGACTAGACTGCCAATGACGGGAGATCAGGGTTTTAATCCCAGTTAGGTGTATTGAGGGTAGTTTCCCAGAGAAGTTTTCCACTATCAGTCCACCACGCAAATGCGGGAACTCCTATTCTAAATTCAATTTTCCTCATCCTTAACTAACAAGCGTAATTAGTTCATATGCGTATAGCCTGAACCGTATTTTCACATACTTTCCAGGGTTATTTTACATGCCACAATCGACGTGGAACCACCGGCTTTACTTCCTCTCCGAAGGAAGTTGTACTACCAATTTTTATCCCTCAAGAAAAATCCGCCGATCCCAGCTGGTCTTGAACCCACTAACATCTGGTCCTAAGGAGAGCACTTTACCCCAAGACCACCGAGGTAAACTAGAACTCAAATTGAAATAGAGATGTGTCGTTTGTAAAAGAACCAACAAGAGGTGTTGTCATATGCGGATCGGAGATTACAAACAAAGGTGAGCCTCTGAGATACTCCATAGCAGGTACACAAATTATGCCTGTGCACTTTGAGTATACAACCTTCTTCTACATTATACAATTATTTAATGCTTTACTTCAAATAAAATTAGTTTTATTTTCAATTAATTTCATCGGTAGTTGTATGGATGTATTGAACCTCAAAAGTATACAACGAAGGTGGGTGGAAGGGAACGCTAGTTAAAGTCAGTTTATTTGCAGTTTTTATACCCAAACTTTTTTTGGACCAAATAAATAAAATATTACTTCAGTAGATACGTTTAGTTTAATTTTCTACACAAAGTTATCTAAATAGTTCTCGAATATTTGTCATGGGCATCGATGAATTTTAACAGGATATTTTCCCTTCATTTAAAGATTTATATTCAAATGCTACTGTGCTCATGACCAATATTAAAAAAACTGCTGACACAAATATGTGTAAAAAAAGTACCGTAAACTTAACACATATATTGAGGCTATATCTTATTTATCTTGGCTTAAAATTAGTTTTTCTTTATAATAAAAAAGGACACCACGGGAATCAAACCCGGTACCTTTGGATTATAACGCCAATGTTCTAACCACTGAGCTATCCAGGAATCTTTATGGTTCCACGGTCATTCTACACTCATTTTTTTAGGCAGAGTCTGTGATAGACATATGTAAATCATCACACATTTTTAACTGACGATTTCCGTACGTCCGAAGAATGACTCTTAGTGAGGGACGATTCCTAGATTGCCCATTGGTCAAAACATTGGTGTACTTAGCCAAAGATGCTGGGTTCGATTCCCGTATTCAAGTATTTTTTTTTAATTTTAAGAATATTATATTTAGATGCGGCTAAACCGTAAATAACAAATATTAATATCCTAACTATTTAAACCATCTTAAAAATTATTTTTGTTTTAAAAACTGTAAAAATGTGGACCTTAAATTAGGCTCTCTTCCTAACCCCTCGGACCTCCTTAATGCCATTCGTTGTTGTAAAAAATCATTATTGTAAATACATTATCTAGACTCATTATGTTGATTAGATGTCACTTTATTTTCCATCATTAATTAGTACTCGGGGTATATACTACAGTATGTCTTAACGGTCTTGGTCCACCTGCAAAGTATTGACCGGAGGATGTAAGAGTCGACGGACATCAGCTGGTGTTGGCGGAAAGTGCTGACAGGAACACACACACAGCCCGCCACCCCCTGTTCCCCCCTGCCTCATGAAACATTCATGAATCTCTGCCTACCGTGTGGAAATACTGCAAGGAACAAACATACCGGGGAACGGGGGTGGGGGTGGGGAATCTGCACAAAGCACTCAAGGAATCTTGCGGGGGATGCTAGTCGTTAAAACGGCCCCACCATCTCTAAACTCCCATAAAACATTGTCCTCAAAACGCATCTTAACAAAATAATGTTCGTGGGAGTTTTATACTCTAGTCTTTCATTGAATTAGCTAAAGTTTACTTCCTAAGCACACTTATTACAACAGAAAAGGACTTACAAAAAAAAAACTTAATTCAAGCACACACACCTTGCCACAAGATATTTACTAACTGGATATCTTCGCCAACACTAGCTGATATCGAACCAGGAACATCTATACTTGAGGCTAATCACTATAATTATTATTGATCCAACTAGGACGGGTCAAAAATGTATTACTTAAAAATATTCCAAACATAGACAATCTTTATTAAGAACGTGGCAGGGAACCGCATCGGTGGCTTCATGGTATAGCACGTCATTATCATGCTGGATTAGGTTGCTGGTAGCGGGGATATCGGAACTCAAATTTTAGACGGGTATACCGAGAAGATTTTTTATCTTTGATGGTTTTTTTACCCCTCTTGTGTGCAAAAGCGGATACATCTCCTCTAAAATTCTACGTTCCTCACCCCTATACCACTAGCGTAAATTATTTATGTATGTGTTCAGCCCGAACGAGTGGTAAGAAGGAGGAGAAAAACCTTCGTGGAAAGGAGAGTAGTGTTTCGACAGTTACGAAAGCTACTAAGACAATAATTGTTTGTATATTAATACGTCAAATCATAAGATCTTCGGCTTTCACTTTTGAAATATTGTATTGATACTGGGAAAATAATATTAAAAATAGGGTAAAATGTTATCAATGCTGAGTGAAAAAACAAATTAGTATTTTCTACATTATTATTCTTACCTTTATCATATTTTGTAGTAAAAACTAGTAATTGTGCATTTAATAGTTTCCTTACTGTGTTATATTTTGAGGAAGATATGCATGGCTATATAATAATTTTTTGCAATTAGTCATTTCTAAAACTATTGATAAGTAATTAAGAACCCATAAAATATTCAGAAAAAGTATTTTAGTTTACAAATTTTAGAATCATATCAGAAGAATAGACCACACATTTTCATTTGAGTGTTTTGCTACCTAAGATCGATACTTTTTTTACACATTAAAATCATAACTTACTGGAATTTAAAAACGTAAAACACTTACTAAATTGTATTTACAAATTGAATCAAATATAATTTTAGAACTAATTTATTAGTGAAATTTATTTTTGTTCATGGATATAATCTGAAGACACCTTACATTTATATGAAATAAATATAATTTTTGTGTTTATTAAGTTATATACATTAAATACTTAAAATAGAATAGTTTTTTGTTTAACTTTTATACTACGCATCTAACTAGCCGTCCGGGCTACTCGTGTATTTACACTAATGGGTAAGGGATGAGGGAAGTACAATTTAGAGGAAGTGAGCCCTCATTTGCGTGTAGAAAGAATGGAAAACAATTTAAAACAAAAACATTTAAATATGCCAATAGGGGTCTGAGCTCTGACCTTCTTACCCGTCACCGGAAAACCAAAACAAAACCAGATAGACGCCTTTGTCCTCTTGCCCACTGGTGCGAGTAATAGTGGGAGATTTAGGGCCAGTTTCATAGTCAGATTTAGTACGCCTCAAGTGCGGCGCTATACTAAATACAGATGTCACCTACCTGAAATTGAATGGAATGGGCCAGTTTCATATGCGAAACTGGCCCATTCCATTTTGGTCTAGGTAGGATGTCGTCCAGTATTTAGTATCAACTCGCACTTTAGGCGTACTAAATCTGACTATGAAACTGGCCCTTAGAGCATCTGCTGGTAGTTTAGTTTGGGTGGAGGAAAACATGCTATATTTATATTCCCTTATTTCTGATCGCTAGTTTGTAATTTTTTTTTATCAATGGAAGTGATATGTCCCTCAAGGATACAAACATTCACTTGTAAGAAAAAGTAAAATAATTTTCTGAACACCTTAGGGTACAATGATAGATGCGCACATAAAACACTTAGCCCTTTTATATTGTGTTTTGCCATATTTATTGTCATTAGTAAAGGAATAAAAGGTTTTGTTGTGTTTGATAGCTGAATACTTTAAGGTGGGAGTGTAAAGAAGGTAAAGACAATTTTTTGCAGTTTTTATATCAAAACATTTTTTATTCAAAAGAAATCAAATATTGCTCCATTAGAAAAAGAGAGTTTAATTTTCTTCACACCATGAACTCAACACTTCTTAAATATCTGTCGAAGGTGTCCTAGAATTTAATGACAATTTTTGCTCTTCGTTGAAAATTCTTCGTTTAAAAAATCCCTCATCTAATGCCGCCATGCTCATGACAGATATTAAACAAATGTTGATATTAAATAAATTAATTAAATTCTATGTTCTACTTGAGAAACTTTTTTGTTGAAAAAATTGTTTTGCTATAGCAAAAATTCAAAAACACTTCTCTTAACTCGCGTTCCGTTTCACCCCACCTTAATACGTGTTATAGATATCAGGACTCCAATAAATACTCCGAAGATTATGTTTATGATTTTGAATATCATTCCTTTTCCTGTCAGTTTACCACCAATATGATATAAATCCTGTCCCTGGTTCGGGTGTTTAATGTGAGGTGTACTGTACTAACTTTAGATCTTATAATTAGAAAGTGCACACTAACCAACACAAATATGAAATAAGATTTTAAAAATCAATTCATTAGATCAAGAATAGTGAGGTGTAATAAGCTATTATGCTCCGTATTTTATTAAAGTGATAATAACATATCTTGGAAGTTCTGAGGATGTGTGAATCCCTGTTTAATATGGTTGAATATCTTTAAGGTCACTCAACAATAAAAAATTTAATAAGTGTATTGTTATAAACTATAAATAATGATTCAATGATTTCAAATCATTACAATCCACGAGTTAGAAGGGGTCCTACTAGCTATTTTATGCTTTTTGCGTACCGTTATTAAGATAAAGTCATAATTTATGGGGTTGGAATTTAGTATAATTAGATATTCATGTGAGGTGTATACAATTAAATATTTATAATATTTTAGAGAAAAATAATTTTTTAATGTATTAACAGTTTAAAAGTGGTTAAAGAGGATAATTTTTAATCAGCTATAAATCACTGTTCTTTTTATACCCCGATAATTTGATTGTATCTCATTTTGTAGTATACGATGTCTTTATTTATAATTTATTTGCTGTTTTTTCAGCCTAACTCCACTCGATAATTTTATTAATGTGTCCGAATTGATACTTGAAAATATAAATTTAAAATATAGGTTTATTTTATAAAATTTCTTGTATTGACTGTGTCGATTGTATAGACAGCACCAACTAGCAGAACCTAATATTCCCGGGTGATGCAGAAGGTCAGATAACGCCAACTAATTGTACACCCAGGTATAGTGGATGCCAGCCGGCTTCTTCATCTGGTCGGTGTTGCTGAAATGGGCTGAGACATCGCTACTTGTTCTCTTTTCCAAGTAACATCACTACCCCCACCTATGTCAAATTCCCTGCCAAAATGTTAAGACTAAAAAATTGTTAGTAATCATTCCAACTATCGAATGACCTTATTAAAGGGCACTTAGTGTTCTGTGCTCTAGTTTATATATTTTCCCTTTAATTAAGATGTAATAGGTTGCTAACAACTGGCAACTAGCACTATATATAATAGGCCTACATTCTATGTTTAACACATGAACTATTATTGGTATAGTTAATAAGAGCGTAATAATATTAAATGTAATTAAGATAAAATTAACCAGCAGTGTGTGGAAAAATAAGCCTTAGTGCAGTCAGTCAAAATTGAAACTCAAGTAAAGTAGTCTGAACGAATTCTAAAGCCTAATAATAAAAAAGACACGTATTAAAATTGCTGATGACAATTCAGAATATTAACTAATTTACAATCAAGAATAATTAACAATCTTATCTCTTTTTTATTCAAAAGCGTATAAACTAGTTCCAAGAAATAGTTCACAAGAAATGATTCAACATAAATATAAAAAACAAGTGGACCCTCGAAAGATATTTTTTCTAATATAGTGTGTGTGTATTGAGTCAGTCGCATGTTTCAGCCGATTTATCTTTCTGTTTACCTCCTTCCCTTGTATATTCGATTATCATTTTACCACTTCCTCCCTATTCCTTCTCTTCTTTCTCCGTCTTCCTCGAGGACCGCACCATCCCTCCCGCAGCGGATCCTAGAAACCTCCTCGTCCGTCCTTGACTCCCGCCCGCTTCAACTCAACTCAGAGTTTTGGATGGGAAGAGCGAGCTCTCTCCCTTCAGAGCACAAACTAGATTATTCACAATAAACTTTCGCTTGGTATTAAATTATTTAATTTCGGCTGCTGGTTTTGGTGGGAAAGGGAGGAAGGGATGAGGATGAAGGGGTTGGAAGGGAGGGTTTGAAGGAGCCGAGAGGAGGGGTACAGAAGGATATAGAGATAGCCGGGGCTACGCGAGGAAGGTCTAGGTGGTAACCTTGTTAAGTTTCAGCCGGGGCACAACTGAGTTATGGGCTTATAATGTTAGGGAATGAGAAAAAGAAGGTTAACGTTTACGAAGCAAAAGGAAGGCCAGGGAAGGATGTAGTGGTAGTTGGATGGATCAGAAGGCAGTGTGCAGACGTCTTTTTGGCGGGTCAGTGTTATATGGAGAAACATCTGGTCGCGCGCGAGGGAACACAATTGTTTCTTCCGAGAAGTTTCCCTTCAGCAGTCTTAGATTGTTTCTTCCGGGTCTGAGTGGCTCATGAGGGGGAGATACATTTTTGTAGCTTAAGAAATTAGTGGGCCTTTGCCTAGAAAATCAATACTGTCGTGAAGGCGGGACTTTACCTGAGTTTAAATATTTAACCTTTTATTTTGCTAGAAAGCGTGTGACAATCTGCAGTCATTATATTCTGTTACAAGCCTTCTATTCCTTTACCAATAGAATACACTTTTCAAAACATAGCACAAATGAGCTCAGTTTATAAAATATAAATAGGTGTGTGTACATATTATTGTGTGTGGCTTAGAGTGCATATACGTGTAGATATTATTGTGGAGTGCTGTAGGTGCTCAGAAAATTATGACTTTTTTTTTTAAGTTAAAATAATTCGTTTATACAAAACATTGTATAGGTTATTTTCATCTACGGATCTTTCAAATTCATCTGTGCCCCTCGAATTGAATTATTTTAGAGACTGGGGTGAAAAGTTACAGAGAAAGGAAATGCGAAATGCGAAGAAGTCAAGTTACATGCAGATTTCCCTTGAGTTTCTCCAGTAAAAGTGGGATAAAAAAAAGATGTCACATTATTGCTACAACATTGAACATCGAAACAAAATGCTACGAGCTAGGTCTATGTTGCTATTGATTAAACTGCCTTTACTTTTATTCATATTAAAATGTTGAAACTTGTATTAAAATTGAAGAGTACTTTGGAGTCGACCCAAAATTAATTAGGGATTAATATTGACTTATACCACTTATTTCTAATAATGTTCATATTTATTTGTTAAAGAGAAGTAATAATTGATAATATGGTTAAATCTTCGTTTTTATTCCCTTCTCCTTATTATATATATATTTTCTTCTATGACGACGACATGTTTCGGTTAATTTTACACCATCTTCAAGTCTTATCTGTATTAAAGATGATCGATTTTACTTCATACTATTGAAAAGTTGTGAAAAGTTGATCATCTCACTTGATAACATTTTCACAACTTTTCAATAGTATGAAGTAAAATCGATCATCTTTAATACAGATAAGACTTGAAGATGGTGTAAAATTAACCGAAACATGTCGTCGTTATAGAAGAAAAAATATATATAAAATAAGGAGAAGGGAATAAAAACGAAGATTTAACTATATTATCAATTAAAGCACTTAGATTTATAGAATTTCGAATTATTATTTCGTCATGTAACTTCTAAAATAAAATGTCTCTCTGCTTTCGAGACAATTTTTTCAAAACATATTTTTTCAAAAGATAGAATACAGTCCTATAGTTTCTGTTTGTATTATTTTTTTACATACAGATTTGTAATTCAATAATAAATTTGGAATGCTGCTATAAATGTCTTCACGGAAACAAACTTTAAATAGTGCACAATATGTTATATTGGTACTTAAAAAAATGGTATCATTTAATAGCGTGGGTGAAATATTGAATGTATATTTAATTTTGATTTATTTGAATATAAAAGGATTTTAATAATTCAATTAATTTTAAGAGTTGACCATAGTTTCCCGTGAAAAGAACAACATAAAAAAGGCTTTTAAAATATATGTATCTACATACATATTTTTGAAAACATTAATATGGAGAGGATAATTAATATTATATTGATAGTAAATAAAATCATAAATTAAAGGTTTTTCGTTTGTTGTATTACCAAATAGTTTTATATAATAATTATAATACATATAAATGTTTTCCTTTTAAATGCTTAGATCGATAGTTTTTTGCAATACATCAAATTAGAAAATTTATTAAAACTTAAATTGACAATTTCATATCTTATAAAAATAATATCTACATAAATAATTACTAGCTATTGAAAAATCAATAATTAATTAATACACCATATGTTTATGTATTGCATTTACATAATGGTTATGCTCTAAACGTTCAATTATTCTTATAATATTTTATAGTAAAATAAGATTTATCTGAAACAAGTTGCTTGCGTTATCAGGAGAAGGATAGAACTAGGACTTCAATAATATACTTTTAACGGGTAATATGCTATGACATAACATATAAGCCGCAGAACATAAATATCTATCACGAAAAACCAACATCAACAAGTCTCGACATTAATTTCCTTTACATGTACGGTACACACTTTCCAATTGTCTTGTTCATTAGACATACACTTTGTCAAACAGAATGGAAATGCTCGCAGCGCCGTGAAGTGCTGTGGACGAATCATTTGTGTCGCAGCGAATTTCCACAGGAACAACAGATGACTTCCTCTCCCCCCCTCCACACATCGAGCTTTATTAAAAACGGCGTCAACTGGACTGAAGTTTCAATCAATTAAGTCGATACCGTGCAGGTTGAACCGGGGACACGTTCAAACGGGCGGCCCATTAATGAGTATCGACAATCAACAGACACCGACAGACGATGTATGCTGTTATCAATCAAGAATTATTTTCGCTTCATAACGACATAAAAAAATTACAATATGTAGATGTTTTAGTGAGGGAATACATATTCAAAGAAAAGTATTTTATGAACAAAATTATTACAGTTATAGTATTTAATTATCGTTGCTATTATTATTATTATTATTATTATTATTATTATTATTATTAACTATTACTTTTTACAATGATAGAAACTATACTGATACAAAATAGTCTAAAAACATTTACAGCTCTTCTGTACGAAGATTAGTGAATAGATAATCAAAAGATGATCATGATTACGTTTGGTCCAACTCGAATGGAAAATTAAATAATACCACACCTATATGTTTCAAAATTTGGTCTTTATTTTCAGGTTTTTCACGAATAAAATTGCTTGAAAAAGCCTATCTATACTTTTAATGCTCAAATTCCATTTGGAATGGCTTGATTTGTTTTATATCTAGTTTTTTCGAATTGGAAGAAATTTATCAAATAATTACTCTTCTATTTGAGCTTTATTAAATTCTCATAACAATTTAGATTAGATGGCTTTGGCATTCCAAAAAATATATATTTTATTTAATTTTTTTTTTTAAATAATGGTTCCGCAATGTATGTGTCTAAACTAATGCTTTTTAGCTAAGGATATATATAGAGAGAGATTAATAAAATGAAGAGTTTGTGTATCTGTCTTTCATGAGCGTTGTACGATATATATACTGCACCCAGAGGTCTGGAATTTTAAAATTAGTAGCCACTGTGCACAAACGTCTGCACCTCAAAGCTGGAATTTAAAGTATTGATTGGTTTTTTTTAATTTATCAAAAACTTTATTCGAAGAACTAAATTGAAGAGGTGTGAAAATAACAACTTACTATCAAACTAATTGTTTCCAGTGTTGACTAATTAGTAGGATTTAAATGCCAATTTATTGTATCAAGTGGTTATCAAAAGTTTCCTTTTACTTTGTAACTTTATGGGACTGTACGTAAAATTAAACAATTTTTATGAATAGATTTTCTTCGGGAACTGTAATTGACCCAGTCCAAAAATCAATAAAATGAGAACAAAATAATGTCACTGTGATGCAGCTGAAACGCAATGTAGCTTTAAATTAAGTTCGGTCTATTTTGAAGCGAATGAAACCGAAACAAACATTACGCCATTGTATACTCGCAATCACACTATTGTTAGCAAAATGACATGTTTGTTTGAGTTTAGTCAACAGTAATCGACCCTTTTAATTAATAATGTTTTCTATTTGACATTTCCAGGCCACATTTACAGTGGATATATGGTTAGTTTACAGAAGCTTTTTATAGTAAAAAATTTACTCAGAAATAGTTCGGTATTAATCCTCCTTGCAATTACGTTTCGTCACTTTAAAAAGAGTAGTCTTTTTACATCACTTACCAAAGTGGATGAAAGTATAGCCTTTTTTACTATTATTTTTAACCGTCGGAAAATCCCATGTTAACATGGACGGGTAACAACAACAAATGAACATTTAATTTTGAGTCAGAATTTTCTTTTACAAACCAGTTTCTTTTAAAATTTCGAATTTCTTATTTACATGAAATTCAATTCATTATTTAAATGAGTTTGTTTAAGAAATAAAATGTGATTGGGAATTTCAACCTAGTTCGTACTAGATTCTATTTTGTGAAGCTAAACAAAAGCAAAATAGTTCTAAAAAATATATACTCACACCAGTGGTGTCTAGGGTGTCAATATCTCAATATACCGGATTGCTGATAACAGGGATGTTGAAGTTCGATTCCCGGCCAAATGCATTCAGGGTAGTTTTTCATGGACGATTTATCACTGTAGTTTACCTAATCACTCTTCATGTTATATGAGTGCACTTTCTCTTGCTCTTGAACTTTAAAACAAATAGCTATAGAAAAATGTTTACAAAAAACTCTTTATGCTCGATAATAATATTCACTAACACATTTTTACGCATGTCTTTCCTATGTAACTTTTTAAAATAATTAATAAAGTAACATCCTTTTGTTTCTTATTTTAAAGATTAAGTCAAACATGGAATACGCATTAAATTGCGTGGTTACTCCGGGCAACGCTTTTCTTTGCTTCAAACAGAGAGAAAAAAATCTTCATTTTATTTCTTCAAGCCAAGTTTCTAATTAATTTAATAAATCAAATCCAAATTTTAAAATTCCTGCTTCGAGGCACATATGTTCGTGCACAGGGGATAGTGATTTTTAAATTTCGGACCCCTGCGTCCGTTATAATACATCGCACAACAAGCATAACAGACAAACAGACGGACACACACACACACACACACATTCTTAATTGTATTAATATAGCATGTAAACAAGGATAGCTGACATTGTTTGGTTCAAATTTTCAAATGTATTCAATTATTTCACTTCTATTAGTACTTAATTTAATATACTTGGGCAAAAATACGCCATCACTATGCCTAAAATTTGTGATTTTAATTATTTAAATAAAAAATCATATAAAAAATTTTTTTGGCCTGACTCCAAAATATATTTACAGATACCAAATATTATTATTATTATTATTATTATTATTATTATTATTATTATTATATTATTACTATCACTAAAGGTGTTGTACAATCAACTAAATTTCCATACATTAATCGTGTTTATAATACATGACGCAAATAAATAATATATTTCAAGAAAAATATATTTCATATTTTTTATCATCATTAAAGTCTGGCTAACAAAATTTGTTTGAATATGTATTATAGGCCTACACAATAAAACATTTTAAAATCGATAGTGCAGCCTATTTGTTAACTTTCAAATAACTAGTTTTAATCCTGTTAACGGCAGACTATGGGCAAATCATATTCAATAGTCCAATCGGTAAAATGTTGGTTTTACTGAAACGGGTTAAATCTTGGTTTGAACATGAATATTTGAAAAAAGCGTTTTTATGTCAGTAAGTAAGAGTGTATACATATATAAATAAATATAAAGTCACAAATAAACCACGACTAATCAGCATTAAGAGGGCTACATGGTAGAACAATGAGACGCGTTGGAGACGTTTAAAAACCCCGAATTACTTAAGAAGTTGTTTGATATTTTTA
This sequence comes from Timema bartmani, assembly GCA_902151455.1. Classification (NCBI taxonomy): domain Eukaryota; kingdom Metazoa; phylum Arthropoda; class Insecta; order Phasmatodea; family Timematidae; genus Timema; species Timema bartmani. The sequence continues at coordinate 137,513 of CABFWB010001593.1, forward strand.
TTACTGTTTTCAACATAATGTAGGCTTAAATTTTCGGAATGTTTCTGAAGGGTTAAAAAGTTTAAATTTTGAGTTTAAAGTTTTTTAAGAAAATTAACAACAATTTACGCGAAAATGTGTACGTCTGAGATTAAAGCAAAATGTTAGAAACCTAGCTCTATCATCCCTCTATGAAAAAATTTATGTTTTGATGGATGTTAAGATAAATGTTAAGATAATGTGGGATTATTTTTGTTTTATAGTGTTTTATGTTCGTTATTACAAATTTTTAAAACAATTTAAACTTAAAATTTAAGTTTTTTTAACTGGTCAGATCTTTCGCCTTCATTTTGGTGAAAGCAAAAATTAAAAATATCAAATCAGTTCATAAATAATCCGATATCTCTAAACGTCTGGTACGCTTCTCAATTATCTACCCTGCAGCCCCCTTAATAATCACAATGAACATAATTTGGTACGGACAGATCAATATTACCATTCACGGTTTCTTGGATTAGAGAGTGATCCTTCAATTAGCTTGCGCAATCAAATACTTTCTTCCCCTTTACGCCATATTGGTCGCAGATAACTTTACTCTGAAATATTGGCTAACATTTAATTAACCATGCACCACACACGACCGAAAATTAAATAACGTCTAAAACTATAATAAATTTAAAATGTTCACTATACCCATCCTAGTAAAATATATCCTTCAATGAATAAACACGTGGAAGGTTATCTTGTGTTAATCTAGATAAGCTTGTAATTAATAACATCTAAATGAGCTATAGCGATTGACTAAAACATGTTTTTTGGTACAGTAAAGATTATTAAGTGACCTCATAGGTTAATTATGGTGAAATTTTAAGCTAGTTTCGAGATGTAAACATTCTAAATAATGCTGAACGCTATCCTGTCGCGTAGGTGACCTGTTATCAGGAAGCAACGACAACCGTGCAAATAACTCAGAGCGATACTGCTTCCCCCTTTCTTGAGTCGACAATGACTAATTATTTATTAGAAGATCTTAGAATAGACAGCTTCTAATGGTATCATGCAGTCACTCTCATCGACATAAGTTTGACCAAACACTAGGATAATCATTTTGTTTGTATTGATGAGTATGTATCTTCTTATATCTATATAACTATATTAGTAAGTATAATGGTGTATTTATCTAACTTATCTTATTAAATATATGAGTATAATGGTGTCGGGCAAGAAAACGTTAAATGTTTAAAAAGAAAGGACTATAAATTTGTTCTTCATTTATCAAGTTTCGAATATTTTTAGCACTTGTTGAGTAATTCCTCCACTATTCCCCCAAATTTAAGCCTTTTAGCTCATCGGGAGAAATGAGAAATCTTCTGAACAAATATACATGTAAACACTATTAAATATTTATTAATATAGAAGGCCGTTTAAGAACCCGTCTCGCCCCATGGATAATATATAGCTTAGGTAGGTAATACAGCTTGAATTAGGCATCACATCACGGTGCGGTTTTCTGTATTTACTTTAAAAACAGTAGAATGGAAACTCGTGAAACTGTTTTACCATATTTTAAAATAAACAATAAAATTAAAAATTATTTATTTTATTTTAAAATTTCAAACTAAACCAAATTCAGTTGCTGTCAAATGAAAAATGCATAAAACCACGCTTCGATAAGATTTATTGTTCTATCGTAATATTTTGTCTAAACTCCCGGTAAAACGGGATCTTAAAGTGCTAAACCGGGATATATACTACTTCTGTTTTCTTATATGTTCAAAATAAAATGTTTTATATGTAAATTTACTTGAGTATATGATCTCAAGTTAGCAATTTTATTGAAATTCAAAAATGACTTATCTTCCCACCAAAACTAATAGTTAAGACTAAATAGCTGAAATATTTGACGACAAATAACATGATTATTTATACTATAACTGATCCTTGGTGTTAAAAAAAAAGGTGATGTTTCACGAAACAATTAATTGCACCACAAACATTCAAGAACCTCTTCAAAAAGTATCGTCAACAACATGAATACTACGACAATGGGGAGATTAATTAAAAAATAAATTGAGTGAAAGAGTCAAAATAGTTTTTTTTACACGCCCCGTATTCTTATAAATTAATATAAATCACACGCACAACATCAAAGGTAGGAACCCTTCCTTCACCTCTGACAAGACGTGTATTAATAACAATTTGTGAGTGTGAGGAATGCCAGGCCTCCACCGTGGTTCGGATTACACGTTAAACTGTAGGTCCTCCATTTCGTCTCACAATCACCCTACATTACACATTAGCGTAAGTGCGTATAAACCGAACGGGTAGTAAGACGCGGTGCTAATAATAATAATAATAATAATAATCAAAGGTAGGTGCTAGTTAACCTTCCTCGAATAATCTTGTATGCCGGAGTTCTTATCCAACCAAGCTGACCTTGTGACCGCAGGACGTTTGACACACTTCACCCCCCAAAAAAGCGACCCGTTTGGAGCAATCTATACAGGACGTTTGTTGCAGTATTAGTAAGTAAGTGGTAGATATGTTGTAGCAACCGAGATAAGACGTATGGACTGAGGATGGACATTATTATTTTCATTTATTCAGACCTAACCTAAAATAATCTAATACAACCTAACCCAACCAACCATTAAGCGAATTATTTCAATGTTTGCTGATCTAACCTAATATAACCCAACCATTAACTCCTAATTTTTACAGACCTAGCATAACCACCGGGCAATTCCTTTCATCTAACGTAACTACCAGGCGATTGAACAGACGTTGGCTTTATAATCGCGAGTCAGAAGTAAACGAACACACAAGGTCTAAAAACTGCGCCAAACTTCCTATGCACAACCGTGTTTTATTTTTCCAAACTGTGAATTAATATTCTCTCTCCGAGTTACTGCTGATGCATTTCCGTAGCAAAAATCATCATATTAAAACCAGTTAACTTAAGTTTGATATTTTAAGTTGCGAAATCCCCAAAACATACACCAGGGGTCACGTGATTTATGGACTAAGAGACTCAATATACAGGATTTCTGGGAAGGTTACAATCTCAGCGGGGTGCATTTGAATGGGGGAGGAAGGGTATTAAGTCATTTATCAATGTGGTTTTTCTTTATCTCTCCACGCTAATTCGAGTGCAATTTTTTCCAATTATCTTGATAACCTTCAACCCATATCTTGAGCATTTAAATAACACATTTTTTTAAAACGTTTCAACTAAAAAATAGAATATTAGTCAGCACACTGGTACTAAAACGTACTGAAAGATAATCATAAATGATATCAAGTACTTTGACTAATCAAAGTGTCAAGTATCTTTGTTTACATTATTATTTCTTACCAAAGATACAAATTCAAATAATCAGGTCTTGCATCATTGGGCACGTGGATTAAATTTCTGGCTCACCGAGTCAGTATTGTTGGTGACGTGAAGGTTGGAGTTCAAATCCCAGGCGTGGTGCATTGAGTATTTTCCTAAATGGCTTACCACACTCCCTCCAAGTAAGTGCGGGTGTATTTCCTCTAAATTCTACATTCCTAAATCTTTCACTAATCTTAGAATTACGTATGTAAAATTAATTTTAATTTTGGGACAATGTTTGACTATATGAAATCAGAATGGTAACGTCTCTCAAATAAACTAACCTCATTTGTTTATAAATTATGCATGGCCACATTTGCCGGCATACAGTTAACCCTAAAGCACAGAGCACACAAACTTTGTATTATGTACCGACCAGCAACATTACGAACAAAGAGCATTCAATAGAAACAAAAACTCACAAAAAAAAATTATATTGACTTTCAATATTGAATTGGTAATGAATGGTCTTATACTTAATCATTTGTTGTCAGACAAATATGAGTGACCTATTAATGGGGTAAATTAAAACCATGGGAAGTTAATTTGGTCTGGTTTGCCGGTGATAGGAAGGTCGGCGCTCAAATCCCGACCGAGTGTACTGAGAGTAGCTTCCTACTTTATTTACACGCAAATGTTAGTACGTTTCTTCTAAATACTACCTTCCTAATAGTTAGTGTAAATATGCGGGCAGCCCGAACGGTTGGTAAGACGTGGTGCACACACACACATGCGTACAGCTACAACGTGTGCCAGAGACGCGTTGATATAAAATACTTAGTAACATAACAAAGCTTGAGTATTTGCAATCACATTACAAGCAGTTTTAATTTAAATTTGCTTAATTTTAATTATAATAATAATAATAATAATAATTATTATTATTATTATTATTATTATTATTATTATTATTAGCACCGCGTCTTACTACCCGTTCGGGTTATACGCACTTCCGCTAATGTATAATGGTAGGGTGATTGTGAGATGAAATGTAGGATCTACAGTTTAACGTGGAATCCGAACCACGGTGGAGGCCTGGCATTCCTCACATTCACAAGTCGTGATTAATACAAGTCTTGTCAGAGGTGAAGGAAGGGTTTGGAAATCAGATAAATCTGTGCCGGGACCGAGGATTGAACCCCGGACCCTCAACACAGAGGTCCGACACCTTACCCCTAGACCACCAGGTCACCGCATTAATTTTAATAATGTTGGTATTGTTTTAAAAGTGAGTTGTCGAGTTAAGGATCACTAACTCCCCGAAACAAAATGGTTGAAAATAAAGGTAACAAGTCAGTACCAGACAATGACTAAAATTATATAATTTTCAGAAATGTTTAGATACTATAATATATTTATACAATTATTTACGCTTAGGTTGGATATTAGCTGTAGAATCTTGAAATGACTTAGTGGACAAGACATCTATGACACAACATTGTGTTTAGAAAATGCAATACAGTAATAATTATTTTCATTTTGAGATTCACTGGAAATTAAGAGTCTAAATATATTAATTTTTGTTTTTAATATTAAAAGGTTTTATTCCTCTACTCTACATTTACATAGTTTATTTTACGGTTTAGTTTTTAAAACAACATATCGAATATTAACTTAAATGTGTATATGTTTAAAACCATAACAATCCAAAGTAAGCTTAACATAGAACACACCTGTCTATACTGAGAGAAAACTACAGAAATTATATTTAAAAATACAACTATAGGCTACATTTTACCTGAGGGTATTTGTTTCCCACCTTGTATTACTACCCGTCTGGGACGTACGTGCTTTAATTACATTAATGAGGTAAAAATTTAAAAAATAAGAATTTAGAGGAAATGTACCTGCATTTGACCTCCCTTATACGTAAATTCGGGTACATTTTCTCTCAAATGTTGTATTTCTCATCCTTGCCTTATTAGTGTAGGCCTAAATATATATGCAGATAGCTTGGATGGTTAATAAGAAATGGATGATCACAAAGCTATATCAAAGATATTAACGAAATGTTTGTATCCATCACAAACAATAATTTTAAACATGAAAAATAATTATTTTTTTACTGTAGTAGTGACTTCATAGTCTCATTGAGTTGTTGAAACTATGGTATTGTAACTGTGTAACCAGCTGTAATACCAATAGATTAGAAGGTAGCCTGTCTGATTGTCTAGGGAGGATGGAGTTCAATCCCGGCCAGATACACCGAGGATGTTATTTTCCCTCAGGCGGAATGCCTGGGCAGTTTATATTACTTCACATCTTCATCCCCTTCTCTTAAAATAATCTATTAATGCTTAATAGCCTTGTGGGCAGGTATATTTGAACATATGGATAGTCTGCCTGACTCGACCGAGAATTATAGGGATTATTTTGACGAACACAGATGAATTTACTTGAGATTCATTCTCTATTTTGGTGACTGACTGCTATATAGGCTAGTTTAGCGCTTATTGAACTAGAATATTTTTTAAAGACGTGACTCACTTTAGTCGTTGCTTGGTCTATGGCGTTACTTTATCGATATACTGGATTGGCGATGATTGGTGGATCGGGATTCTAATCCTGGCTGGGTGAACTGAGGGTGTTTTTTCTTAATAGTTTCCCACTCTCCTTCCAAGCAAATTCGGGAACATTTCCTACTAACTAAACCTTCCCCGTCCCTAGCCCAATATTGTAAATATTTGGATATCCAGAACGGGTAGCAATACGTGTTTTTTTTTTAATATTAAGACGCAGCTGTCAAACAGAAACTGTGGTGAGAGGGTACTCACTCTGTAGGTTCATGGAGGTTGGGAAGATGGGCCCTCTATGGTGCACGTGCTCCTGGTGGGGTCCCCGGGAGCCCATGACGGCACATTGAGCGCTCGCCGCCCCCGGGTGGTGGTGCGAGACACCCATGTGTCCTGACACCCATGTGTCCTGCAGCCCCTTGCACTACGCCCGCGCCAGGGTTGTAGGAGCGCGCCATGGACGCCGCCGCTGCGGTGTAGCGGTACGACATCTGGCTGCACGACGTGAGGTCACCGTAAGAGCAGGGCATGTTGGTGAGGCCCGAAGGGTCCATCCCCGCCGCCGTCAGCGAACAGCTCGAGGCGTCGAAACCCGCGGCCGCCGCTTGGTTCAGGTACGAGTAGTCCATCTTCCACGCGTCCGTCTCGACGCCTGCCTGGGGCACTTCACACTTTAGATTACTGTCTTCCTTCCTTATTTCCTTCCCTGACAGGTGTGACTGTCCCTCTTCTTGGACACCGCAAGTAGCCCACACTTCGAAACACGGTCAAATATCCCTCATAAATTGGAGAGTTCAACAAATTATCTTTACTAGGTCCATATTTGAAAATATCCTTTATTAAAAAAAAGCTAATGGGCAGATGTCACCCCTATACATTTCGACCATATAACATACATTTAACAGCACACTCTTCCATGATCTTCAATAGTGTTGTAGTGTATTACCTTCTAACTGTTTATAATAGTTAAATAAAATAACTACGTGTTTATTTAGTTTTAGTAATATATTAGCGGTGCGGTTTTCGTATCTTTTTTACGTAAATGAACCACTGAACCAACTCTTGTAATTCCTGTCCTTAATTATTTTTCACAGTCACATAACACATAACAGATGATGTGTACTTGACAACGCTGTCATTCTGAGTCTCCAAGTAAAAAATAATATTTTTCACTTTAACACTCGATAAAAATATACACATAAAGCTTGTACATATTTAGATTAGTAATTAAAATGTGTACACTGTTTATAGTGATTCATATTAAAGTAAATTTTATCAAGACACTTTTACCAATTAAACTTGTAATAAAAAAATCTTCAGGTCTTTAAATTATTTGTAATTAAATTACAAAAAATATTTCTTAAAAAATGACGTTTCATAATATGGAAATGGCTAAAAGTTCACTTTATAATTGTATTATTATCAAAGTGACACAATTCAGTGATGTTTCATTTATGAGATGGCTCTACATACTTGTCGCTTTTCTCTTAATTGTGCAAATTAACATCGTTACACTTTTACAAATTGTTAAATTAAATAATGCACCGCATTTATGAAATCATTCTTTTATGGTGAAATATAACTTTCTTTGATCTATAAAATTAAGTTTAATATTAATAGTGTTTCCCGTGAAATGTATTATTGACTTCAACACGACTTTAACTTTACTACTTCAAACAAAGAGGGGTAGTGTCGAAATCAACATAACTCAATTTCAGAAGATCAAAGTACGATAAAAAAAAAGCTACGCGAAGAAAAAAAGAATCCGGCCCCTCTCTTTGTTCCCTTTCCGCAAGTCTCTTCCGCGCCACTAAGGATCGTAAGAAGCGATAAATTAATAAATAAATGAATACAAGAAGCGAAGAAACTTTTATCGTCTGCGCACAAATTCGCAAGAAAAAAAAGTCGGCACCGACGAGAAATTAATAATAAGGGGTTTAAAAAACGGACAGAGTTGTCTGGTGGTAGAAATGATAATGATATTAAAAACGATCATCTGCCTGGAGCGGCGCAGAAAAGTCGAAGAAAAGTTCCGTTCTGTCGGTCGGTCGGAGCGGGTGGTGCACCCGTTCCTACTCTTGGTCTTCAGTGTAATTGAATCAAAGCCCTGAGATATCAAATTATGGCGATTACGGATAATATCGGTGGCGGTGGTGGTAGTAAGGGTTTTAGGATGCGAGCGAGTGAGTGCAAGTTTTCGTAGACCCGAAACCCAGTTGCTACCCCCTTCACGAGTCGAGAGCTCGGGTGCCCCAGCTACCAGAGAAACCGACTCGCCTGCTGCTTGCGCGGAAATCAAATGATAAGCTTAATTCAATAACCTCCAAAACTAGTGAAGCCTTTTGGCTCATTCACCCTCTCTGTCCCTTGCCAGAAGGGAAAACTTTGTCTCCCCTAATCTCTCTCTCTTTCTCCCTCGTAAGGATGCTGGAAAAAGAGCTGTTAAGGGATGAAGGGGTGGAGAGAAAGAGAAGAACACTTCTATAACATATACTTTTTTTTTTCGTACGGGGCTTGGGGCGGGAGGGTTGAAAGGCGGGGCTTGCATTACCCTCGTCTGCACACCCCCTCAAAAACCTGTGGGCTCTTTCCCTCGGTCGTCGTGACAACCAATCCAAACCCCCTTTTCCGGGGCGGGAGCGCGGCCATGTGATTGGTTCCCGGGTCCGTGTGACGTCACCGTGATGTATCTCCCACCCTCCTTGTGAAGCTCCCACATGGACGCGGGGCGTCGTGGCGGTGGCAGTGTCGCGAGAGAGTGCCAGGAAGAACAAGTGGTCCATGAAGTGGCACAGATCACAGCATTCTACACGGAGACACTTGTAATAATAACTACTTCTCACTCACAATAGCTCGCTGGACAGCTACTTTGGGAACTACGAGTAGATCGTTTTGTTTCATAGAACACATCTATTCCAGGCTTCACTCTTACTACCCGTCCAGGCTATCCGCATATTTACACTAACATACTAGAGATGAGTAAGTTAGAATTTAGAATGAGTGTACCCGCATTTGTGCGGATGTGGAGTTAAAAACACTAAGGGGGATAACCATCTTAACACACTTGGCTGGGCTTGGTACCTTGACTTACCCGTCATCGTAAAACCAGACAAGACAGGACTGATACCTTTGTCCGGTTGCCCACTGGGGAAGAATATTGAAGATAGCACAAATAAAAACTTCCTAATATCTATAACTTTTGTTACTGGAGATATTTTCAACTTAAACCAATTCCTATTATTGATTAGTTTAGCTGAAACATTATGTAACTGGCTATTTGACGACAGTAGAAGTTTTCCCAAGTTACTAAAAAATATTGTTAAAAATAAAATCCCGTTTTTATATGAAAAAAGACACGACATTTCTAGAAAGGTACTTAAATAAAAATATGAAAACCCTGGTGACTCTCGCAAATTTTTATTAATAATAAAATTGATATTTCAGAACTTTTTTGATGAATTTTTGTCAAATTTTATCAATTAAACTAGACAACGGTTCACATGAGTATTTTTTAATTTATTAAAACAATTATTAAAATTAAAATTTCTTATGAAACTCATTGTGATGAAAAATTTGCGTTTTCTGTCCATATTTAATATTAAGGGTAGAGAATGATAATAACAATCAAACTGATGTATTTAATTATTATTGGGTAAATAATTATCACATTTTATTAATTAAACTAGATGATATAGATTATATTTTTTAAATTATTGAAGAATTATGAGCATTTTAACTTGAAAATGCCTGAAAAACGTGGTCTAGTTTAATCGATTAAATGTGAGGAAGATTAATTCTAAAAATTTAATTCAAAAGAGCTTTCGTATAAAATCCGCACAGTTATTATAGTAGGGAGTAGGTAGATCAGGGTTTGAATCCCAATCGGCTCTACTGATGGAGTTTTTTTTAAATGGTTTACCTCTTTCTTTCCACGCGAATTTGGATGGATAATCCCTACCCCATTAGATTAATTATATGCGCCATGTAATAAGACGCGGCGATAAAAATTTTGAAGTCGGCTTGATTGACATTTAAAACAATTTAAATCACTTCAGTGGTCGAATGGTCTAACTAAGGCATCAGTCTCACAATATACTAGACTGCTGATGGTGGAGATACCGGGGTTCGAATACCACTCGTTCTCCACGAAAATGCAGGTGCACTTCCTACAAATTTAACCTTACTCATCACTAAAACCTCAGAGTTATTAACATATATGTGTAGAGTATAACCAGAACAAGTAGTAAAACACAAAACTAAAAAAAACTAAATGGATTTGAATAGAAAATCTCAATTTACATCTTTAATAAAAAAATTAGGCCTATATTTTTATTTTAAAAAAATATTTCATCCCTGTAATGTAACAAAATTCTCCCACCTCACCCCTCCACCCATATATCCCCCGCTATATATATCCACCTCTCTGTGCCATAGCAGAAATTCATCATTGTAATCACCCACTAATTACATGATTAAAAACTTTTAGGGGGAGTGGAAGGGAAATAAAACAAAAACGTCGCGCATCCATCCCGTTAATCTTCTAAAATGAAACGTGAATTTATTTGCCCCGTTTGTCAATACTCGTTACACATTAGTTTTGGAGTCGTGCCTAGCCGGACCGGGGTTGAAGAGCTCCCGGTGCATGCCGGGACATTGCAGCACCGCGTTGGGTCTACTGCCTCAAACAAGATTGCATGATATAAACAAGAGTTAAATTACGTAATTCATATAATACTTTTTTTTTTAATTTCATTTGCTTGAAGTACCTATTTAACTTGTACTTTCTGAACTGACCTATCATATCAGCACACGACTTATAAGCTAACATAAATCTAGAACAGACAATACATCCAGCCCACGGACGTTAAATCATCACTGTGGAAGGGTGAACCCACATTTCACCAATAATACATTTTTCAGCCATACCAGGAATTGAACCCGGGACCCTTAGCTAATAGACAGACATGCTACCGACTGAGCTAAGGTGTCGTGCCACAATTCTTTGGTTGAAAGGTAATTCTCAACTTCAATCTTCTTCACTCACACCTGTGCTCGAGCAGTTTAAGACGTTTATTTCTTTTCATATTTAATTTATTCGAGGTATTTAACGTGCACTTTCTGAAATGACTGATTATATTATCCCACGACTTGAAAATTAGCTTAAATCTAGAATAGACATAACATCCAGGCCCCCTCCACTCCTCCCCCCCACCTGGCCGTTAATTCCGTTTATTCATCGCTGTGAAAGGGGAAACCCAAATTTCATTAATGATAAGTTTTTACGCCATGCCGTGAATCGAACCTGGGACCCTTAGCTTGTAGATAGACACGCTACCAACTAATGTAAGGTGTTGGACTCTAAGACGTTACTATAACTAGCGATAGGTACATTTGACTGCCACTGAAGGTAGTGTCAGGGTTTCTACAGTCCAATTTTCATAGGATGAGCCTATAAGCCTGGTAGCTTGAAAAGCTTATTTATTACAAGTGGTAGAGTTGAGAAAAGTAGTTTATAATAAAATATGCACCAGCATTATTATGGTGAAAGTATGGGTAAGCCACCGTGATAAATAATAGGCTATATTTTAAACCCCCATTGACACAACCGAGATTTTAGTCTTGACCTTCATATTAAGGTAAATCAAGTATATATACGAGTCTTAGGCCAAATACCGCATGAAAACCTACATATGTCAAAATTGATACTACCTCTGAAAAGCCAAATGACCAGGCGTATGAATACACGAAAATAGGCCTTTAATGTCAGATCAGATTCAATGTCAGTGCCTCATGCTCTGACTGGAGAGATAGGATTTAAATCCCAACTGGGTGCATTAGGTATGGTTTATCAATGATTTTTCTCAAGTCAGGAGAAAGCTGGCGCGTTTACTCCTTATTCTGTCTTGTTAAGATAGTTAGTTACAAGACAATTTTCATAGTAAGAGCCTTTTAAAACATAAAGAACATATTTTTTGAGACCAAAATTGATAGCATTTTACTGTTTTATTAGTGTTATTTTATAGGTGTTTATAGTGAGTTATCTATCAGAAGTTACAGCTAAAGGTTACATGATATAACGTATGAAAACTTTAAAGCAGATATAGTAACTTTTTTAACTGTCACTTAAGGCCCTTTTAATGAAAATTTGACTGTAATTAAGTCGCTTATAGTAATAAACTGAACTATATAAAAAATAAAGGATATCAACTACTTTTTTTTTCAGCACCGTGCCCTACTAGGCCTACCTGTTCAGACTATACGCTTATGTACTAATTCAGCTAGGGATTTATGGATGAGAAAAAATGTTGAAGAAGTGTACTCACATTTGCGTGGAGAGAGAGTGGAAGACCATTTTGGAAAACAATCCTCAATACACCTGGCTGGGATTCCAACCCCAATCTCCCAGTTATCGGCATTCTAGCCTATTGCGAAAGTGACGCCTTAGACAGTGTGGCCACCGAAGAAGGTCATCCACTAACCAATTTCCTGAATGATACTCTTTTGAAAATTTGGAAATAAACCAACTTGAATTGTAATATAAATCCAGCACATGCGGGCACACTTCCTTTAAAATTCAACCTGTCTCATCCGTAGACCATGATCGTAATTAGTAAACCCTACATATACGTATAAACTGATCAGGTAGTAGGACACGGTGATAAAGACAAATATTAGTGGTTAATTGTTTAAGAAGTGTCAGAATTGTCACAACTATGAGTTGGCACTTTTCAGAATAATTGATAATCGCTGAATTATCAGTTTAAAACCAATTTCCTGAATAATTGTATAATTTCCGACTTTTCCACCATAGCAAACCACATTTATTAAAAACTCGGAATCGCTACAATCCCAAGCTCTATTGCAACATCGTGGAATGCCAGGCCTCCACGGTGGTTCGGATCCCACGTTAAACTGTAGGTCCTCCATTTCATCTCACAATCACCCTACCATATACACATTAGCGTAAATGCGTATAACCCGAACGGGTAGTAAGACGCGGTGCTAATAGTAATAATATTACAAAATCATGTAACTGCATTTACATGTTAGGACCTATGTAATTAACTGTCAATTTTGAATAGTTTTTCATCAAAAAATAGTTTTTATACTCTATGTATTAAGAACTATAATTTTATTATCTAAACACATACCTTATCTTTGCAGTGAATAATTTTAACTAATCTTATTTATCTCAAACATATACATTTTTATAACTTTCATAATTTTTATAAATCTATACTAAAACATTTTATATGTCATGAGATAATTGTCATTTTACTATCATTAGGCCAAATTTGACTTTATAGTCTCTTCTTGTTTATGTTTGAAACTTTTATTTTAAATATCGATTCTTTTATCTTCAATAAAGTTTTATTGTATAGTTATTAACTTATTTATCCTTATCTTGACCATTTGACGTAAAGTTGTCACAGAAAATATTAAGTTACTTCTGATTGTAGCATTTAGTGTTCTTTCCTTATTTTCAATTTAAAATTCTGCTTACCACAAATTAACAATGCATATTATTAAATCACTAGCTGAATGCCCGTTCTTTGCACGGGATATAAGAACCGAGCGACGGCGTCTGGGCAAATGCCCGCGTAAGGTCCGCCGCACATTGGACGCAGGGTAGGCGCAGCAAAGTCAGAGGGCAGGCATAAGGGTTCGGCCAGACTGGCGAGCGCGTAATTAGCAGATAGCTCTCGTTAGTTGTTGACGAGGAGGCTCCGAATCTTGGCTCAGTGAA
>CABFWB010001594.1:0-21783 GCA_902151455.1 Timema bartmani
GGTGGTTTGAGTGTTTTAGATGTTCTGCAAATTTAGATTTCGTTCTATTAAATTTAAAATCAGAAATATGTTCTTTATAAAGAGTTTTGAAATTTCTACCAGTTTTTCCCTATATATATGCTGTTGCATTCACAGTTAATTTGATATATACCATTTTTCTTGAATTTATCATTTGTGTTTAGGTTACTATTGTTAAGGTTCTTCTTAATATTATTGTTGGTGGTGAAAACTATATTGGAATTGTGTTTATTAATGGTGTTGGTGATACGATGGGTTTCAGGGCCAATATAGTTGAATTTGCTCCATTTTTTATGTTCATGTTTATGTTGTTAATGATTGTGATATTCCTTCCATTATCGATATTGTCAATAACATTCACCCAAAATTATCCTTCGCCATTTAAAATGAGATCAATAGCAGCATCATATATATATAGACCTCAACATCACTAAAAATTCCCACAAAAACTGGTTTATAAAATAGAGAGAAAACCTACTCACACGGATGCTATAATACCCAACGAGTCAAGCCATCCTACTTCTCACAAACTAGCTACTTTAAACAGTTTAATGCATCGATTACTTCACATCCCTCTCAACAAATCCAACTACAAAATCGAACTCAACACAATCAAACAAACTGCAATAAGTAATGGATATTCCCATGCCACTATTTACAAAATCTTACAAAAAAAAAAAAAAATTACACTCAGAAAATTTTTCCACTAACCTCATAAATGAAAACAATAGTACTACTGAAAATAAAAATATATATGAGTATAATATAATAATATATATATGAGCATAATGTAAATATATATATAAGGATAATATAAAAATATATATAAGCATAATATAAAATATATATAAGAGCATAATATAAAAATATATATAAGAGCATAATATAAAAATATATATTTGAACATAATATAAAAATATATATTAGCATAATATAAAAATAATACACTTGACAATATTCTATGATTACCTTTGAAATATTTGTAACAAATAATATAACAAGTATTAAAATTTGCAACATTTTGTTTGTATCAGGCTTATTAAACTCAATATTTTTGATCACATGTTTATTTCAGAACAGAAATTAAACTATTTACTAAATTTTGGGATACAAACACACATAACTACACACTAAAAACGGTTTTCTCGATATTAGATTAAATCCATTGGTATGTAGATTTATTTTTGACACAACCTGAGTTCAAACTTGGTTCCATTATACTCTTAGACGTACTTATAGCCATTCAACTAACAGGCTAGGTTGAATAGTAGAGCTATATTTGGAGCTGTTCGATTGTCATGAAATAACTATAAAGCTGAATCTGAATAAAATAGTATACATTTATACATAGTGTCATTTGATATCGTTTTGCATTCAAAACCCTCTATTACTTAATGGAGGGCTTCTAGCACTTTCGTAGACAATACTAGCTACAATAATAAGAACTTGCTATACAGTCAGTGGATGGAAAACGAATATTACATAGCAAGATAAAAATAAAGTACTCAGGAGCTCCCACGAGAGAAAAACAAAATATTGAGAAAATATGATCAAACCACTAACTTTTTTCGTCTCCCCACCTTTCTTTTGGTTTAATGGAACATTTTACTATGATTGGGTAGTTAAACTAGGTATGTTTTAAATTCTAATTTTGCTTCATATCGTAATACCCACTCTATCTATCCCCATATTTACAAAATAAAGGAAGATATTAGAAAGGTAAGCGTGAGAGAAAATGTACTCTCATTCGGTTGGAGAGAGATTGGGAAACGATTAATGAAAACTCACCATAGACCATCTTTTAAGAATTGAATCCCAGACTTCCCCCGTCACTGGCAAACCTGTAAATATGAAACTGACACCTTAAATCTGCGTGTGGGTAGTGCTGAATTAATTAAGCCTATATCGGTAAGCACATGGAATTAATGTCAAAATCATTCGGTCTTTCTTGCCAGTGAATGGGGGCTCGCAACTTAAAACTAGATCGGGTGTGTTTAGAGAGTTTTTTCTCTAAATGGACCCACTCTCTCCCTCCACACGAATGTGGGTACCTGTACTTTGATATGTTATCTGAATATCTGTAAATGCTAATACCCTGGATGTGTACATGCACATATAAGATAATGTAAGAAAGATATAAAGATATCACAACACACTAGTTTTCATAAAATTCTACGATATTATTAATTTCTTTATTGGTCTATTCTGTCTTTGAGGTGCGAGAGGAAAATCCCTTTATAAGATAAATCAAAACAAGGTTGAAATAGCTAACATGAGTAAAAGATTACTACATTAATAGCTATCAAAAGTGAGTTTTCATATCCAAAGTGGTGGCTGTAGAATACACGACTTGACGTAGTAGTTATATAAGCTATTTTAACAGTCAGCTCATAGCAACCCGACTACAACCATTCCAATTTTCCTCAACTATTCTAATATCGATTATCTGGATTTTTCATTCCAGAACGAAAAATGAGGGTGTGAAATGACATCCACCCGGTTCTCAACTTGACCCCACTTTACCCTACAAAACTTGTGAAATCTTCCTGAAGATACTTGTAGCTCTGTCCCAGTACTCGTAATAACTAATGTTGGTCAAAATAAAAATTAACATTATGCCCTTTATTAATCAAGCCAAAAATGTTGGTTGGAATGAAAACAAACATTAAGCCCTTCATTAATCAGGGAAAAAATGTCCCTCATAGGCTTAGAGTGTGCAGTCTCATAAATGTCCGGCTCACAATAAGACATAGATTTTAAGGTCAGCCACGTTGTTTAGTCACCTCTGTACAGTTGCGATAGGCCTATAATAGAAATATGCTCTTAAATGCTAGCAATAAAAAAATAGGTTGCTACATTTTAAGGTATTCTTTATTTTACTACATTAAAACTCGCATCAATGGGCACGTAGACAAAGCTATAAGGGAAGTCTCATCTGATCTCCTGGTGACGTGAAAGGAGTTCGGTCTTTTTTTTCCCTGGTTGAGTGTACTGAGTGATGTTTTCTCAATGGTTTCGTATCTTCTTTCTACGTGAATGCAAACTATTTCCTCTAAAATTCTACCTTCCTTATCCTTATCTCATTAGTTTAGATATAAGAGTATACCTGGTGGGGTTATGGAGCCACGAATCACTCATAAAGCCCTTCCCCCGATAAACCTGAAAGGTAGCAGTCTTGCTAGATGGATTACAGTCGATATACTCTGGCCCTATCTAACTTTCAGGGCTATATGTACCACATTCAAAATATTTATGTCATAGGCTTTAGCCTCGTCAGTAGCATGCATGCCTACTAAGCTAAGGGATCTTGGTTGGATTTCCATCGTGTTTTAAAAATGAATTATATTTTTAATTGATACCCGTTCGGGCTACTATCTGCATATGTTAAACTAATAGGGGTAGGGATGAAAAGGAATAATTTTAGAGGAAAAATACCTGAATCTACGAAGAGGGACAGCGGAGTCCTATTATTAAAGAAAAGATAATTTGGGCGGCCCTAATAGAATTTGAACCCCAATATCCCTGTCACTGGTAAACCATACCACAAGAAATATATATTTTAGTCCATTTCTTCACTGACGTAGTACTAGTATCAAGTTAGTAGTTAAACACCTTAAGATAGGATGATAATAATTGTGAGCTAAGATTAGTATTTTTGAGATTTTTATAACAAAAATATTTTTGAGTTATGTAAATTTAAATTTCTCCTGTAGAAACATAGAGTTTAATATTATTCCCATAGAAATCTCAATACTTGTTGAATATCTTTCAAGGGTATCCTAGAATTTGATGAGAGCATTTTCTCTTCATTTAAAAAGTTTCTCATATAATGCTTTAATATGCTCATGACATATATTCAAGAACTGTTGAGGTTACCATGTGAAGAAAATAAAACACTATGTTCCTTCTGGAGACATATTTGATCGATTTTGGCTAAAATACTGTGTGCTATGAAATAGGAAAAACTACTGACTTCTCACGTCCCTTTCCAACCCACCTTAGCTAACAGTCGATCATCGACAGGTAGGCCTTCGTGGAATAAATAGTGACTACTTAGTCTGGTTTGCTTTTGACAGGGTGGCTGAGGTTCAAATATCGGCAGGGTGTAATGAGGAGTTTTTTAAAAAATAACCCTTTCCAACGCTCCCTCCGAACAAATATGGGCATGTCTTCTTTAAATTCTATATTTATCATCACTGGTTTATTATAAGCAAATGCTTAAAAAGCCTGCGTGGGTGATATAAAACCAAAAGGTATTTTTTACAATACCAAAGGTGGGTATGAAGGGAACGCAAGCTAAGGCCTGAATTGTAGTAGTTTTTCTGAGCAAAGATCATTACATTTAATTTTATATTCATAGTTATCTTAACAGTTCTTGAATATCTGTCATGAGCATATTGGAATTTGATGATTAACTTTTTAAATGAAGATAAATAGCCATAATAACATTCCAGGATGACCATAACAAATATTCATTAACAATCAAGATTACCTTAACTAAACAAAACGTATCTACTGAAGCAAAATTTGATTTATTGTGTCTAAATTGGTTTTAATTATAAAACCTTAAAAGTTGTTGGCCTTAGCGTGTGTTCCATTCCAAACCATCTTAACAGCTTTTTGCCCACGACTTCAATTATTATAAACATTAGAGCTGCTTCGATCGTCCAAGAATTCCAAATAGGAAACAAAAACACATAGCAACGCACTCTTCGTCTTCCCCTCAATCTTTCACTCCTGTTGTGCATTGCATGCAATCAACCTTTTGCACACAAGCTGCTCGGTAAAGTACAATGTTTGTCCCGTCCGCTCCCCCTCAATGCGCGAGGAAGACATCTTTTGTTGTAAACACCTCCGCAAACACAGAGAGCTACTGACTACTGACATTGTGTTTGTTCTAATGACAGTAATGTTCTTCATTCTAAAAGAGAGACCACAGCCAATATATCGTTCCTTGTGATAGCCAGATTAAAAATATATTGTTGTTCGACCTATCCCTAGAAAAATAAAACATTCCATCTTATAGAACTTAAGGTAGGGGTTCTCAAACTTTTTGTGACCAGAGTCACATTCAACACATCATACGAGTAACACACTTTTTGTTGATCTTGGTGGTCTTGGGGTAAAATACTCGCCTCAGGACCCGATGTTCGTGGGTTAGAAACCCAAATGATGACGGCAGCTTTTACTTGAGCGATAGAAATTCGTAGCACAACTTCCTTCGGAGAGGAAGTAAAGCCGTCGGTCCCTGTCAATTGTGGTGTGTAAAAGAAACCTAGAATGTATGGGAAAATACAATTCCCAGTAAAATTGGTAAGTTCTTTCACACTTGCTCATATACACTTTCGCATTCTGATATAATCAGTTGGTTCAGAAAGTGCACATTAAATACATAAAATAAATAACGCTTTTTTACAATGACATTTCATTGTTGTATATCAAAATATAATTATAAACCACAAAACATTTTACATTACAGTGAGCTGAAAAGAAGTAATTGAAACTATTTAAAGTTATTAATTAAATTATTTGTTAATTATTCTTTGACAATAACTCCGTAGGTGATAGCCTTTTCTTTTATCAACTCCTAATTTTTGGTAATAAAAATAAAGGAATTAAAAACAAATGAACATAGTAAATGTTTTTTGTCAAATTTAAATGAAACGTTAAGTATAATTCACTAATATGAATAAACAGTAGATAACGTTAATTCCCGCGGAGTTAGTGTGATATTTAGCACTTAATTTTATAGCTGAGTAGTAACTGGTCCCATGTTGTAGTGATTGGTACACCTGGTTACGAGCCTAAAAGTCCCGGGTTCGATTCCCGGCTGGCACCTTGGGTGTTTTCCCCGAAAGGAGAGTTACCTCAACGTCAACCAGAGTTTGGTTGGTTAGGTTTAGGTGTTTCCACTGGTTCCACACCATCATCTCATCTCATCAGGACATGAAAAGATCCTCCTTGGAGAGGATGTATTGTACAATTATTACATTCGGACATACCCTGGGCACCAGTACTGGACACTATTTCCACTACTGGGCTACGGTTTTTGTAGCCCAGATGCGCAATATATTCCTGCTCTAAACACTCAACAAATTGACTATCGGTAAGTCAAGATCTGTATTTTTAATTTATGAAGTTAATGTGTGAAAGACCCAGCTCGGTGGTCTAAATCGTCACTCTTACAATAGACTAAACTGTATATGACGAGTATATCGGGGTTCGAATACTGGTTGGATGTAATGAGAGATTTTCCCCTTAAGTGTTTTTTCCAGTTAAAACACACGAAAATGTTAGTACAATTTATCTACATTCAACCTTTCACGTCACTGAAACGTTAGTGCAATTAATAGGCCCACATATGCACATAACTGGAATAGGAGGTGAGATTCACTGACAAAAAAAATAAATAAAATTAACGCTTCGTGGAGTTAATTCGAACCAAGATAAATATTAAGCTTGTACGCCACATTTTTTTAAAAGAAGACTCTCTTGTTCTAAAACTGTCTTGTACAAAATGAATTGTTGCTAGGTGTTTACTATCATGGATTTCTCTAGCCCCCCCCCCTCCACCCACGATGAATTTAATGTCAATAATGGAAACCCTATGTGTAATCTGTGGCCCTTTAGAAAAATAAAAGGATTTTTCCGCCAATGGTTCCGTTTAACTTGATTGAAGGTAACGAGAAAGTCGTTGTAGGGTTAGGAAACACTAGAGATGGCTTACCAATTTTTTTAATCACTTTAGTTTTTCCATAATCTCTCTACCCTAATACGGGCACATTTCATCGAAATCAATCCTCCCAAACTATTCCTTTTAGGATAGGTCGTTGGTAAACTTAGTATTTTTTTATAATAATATATATTTTAAAAATGTATTTCTTCCATTCTATTAAAAATTAGATATGTAAAGAGATATGTTTTTGTGACAGCGAATGGGACTGGCTCATACAATTTTAAAACTAATTAATGTGCATCACCAACTGATATGTAATGGTTGTCCACATGATCAGTCCTGATAGATAAACCAAATTCTTGAATATTTACTGCATCTTCACACGTGCTGATAGGCACACCGTTTTAATTACAAGCTCGCCTAGTCTAATTTGCCGATGATGGGAAGTTTTAAGAAAATAATCTCAACTGGGTGAATTGAGGGCAGGTCTTCCTAAATAGTTTCCCACCATCCACCACGAAAATGGGGATACACTCCCTTCAATATTTAGCTTCCTAATCTCAAATCCATTAGAATACATGTTTGAATATCTAGAAAGTGTAGTAAGACGTGGGTGACCTGGTGCTCTAGGGATAGGGTGATGGACTTCTGTGTTGGGGGTCCGGGGTTCAATCCTCGGCCCCGGCACAGATTTATCTGATTGCCAAACCCTTCCTTCACCTCTGACAAGACGTAATTAATCACAACTTGTGAATGTGTGGAATGCCAGGCCTCCACCGTGGTTCGGATCCCAAGTTAAACTGTAGGTCCTCCATCTAATCTCACAATAACCCTACCATTACACATTAGCGTAAGTGCGTATAACCCGACGCGGTGATAATAATAATTCACGTTAATGGCAAAGTTTGAGTCGACGGGTTTCCAAACACAAAATGACGCTGGGGAGAGTTTCCGAACCAAGAGGTCTTTCACTAGTCGATTGTTGGGAAGAGTTATTAAATTATTGAAAGTGGGGTAAAGGGGTGATGACTGATACAAGCTTCAGTCCAATTTTCACAGGAAGAACATTATCTGACAGCTATAAAAGTTGATAGATCTTCTTTCACGTATTAATATGTTATATTCATCTTCAATTGACTCTACAGCCCACTTGGGTAGCAGCATAAGGTGCTTCTCTTGCAATAGACTGACTAAGACGGGAAGATTGAAGTTTGATCCCGGCCGGGTGCACTGAGGGGCGGTTTTTCCTAAACGGTTTTCCACTCTCCCTCTACGAAAATGTGGAGGCACTTCTAATAAATTAAACCATACTAATCTTTAACACATTAGTGTAATTAGTACATAGGCGTATAGCCCGAGCGAATAGTTAGAAGCAGTACTAAACAAATTGAATCTAGCTTTATCAAATTCTAATTAAATCTCTGCATGGCATTACATGCTTATGATTTGAGTGCTATTCTAATATTTAATATATTGTTTATAATGTTATTTGTTATCTATTTTAATATTTCATCTTTTTCATGACCATATATATATTTATATATCACTTGTAATTTTAACATTTTTATTGGTATTTCATGTTGCAGGATGACTTTAGTTATTATAAATTGTTCAGCTATTCGACTACTTGATGCGGGGCATTATAATTTTTTTTTAATCTTTATTACATTTGTATTCAAACTTCTTGACTTTATACGAGTAGAGTTTGGCGAAAAAAAATTTCTAAATGATGACACTGTATAATTTTAAATAGCATAAAATTAAATTACTGGGGTGTAAAAGGAACGATATTCATATATAATTAAAAATGCTGTAATTTTACCACTTTTAAACTGCTTTTACATTTTTTTCACATATTATATATATTTAATTCTGTACACCTCATAAGTATTTCTAGTTATACCTACTATCTGCCCCATTAATTACTTTAGCTTGACAATGGTACCTAAAACCATAAAATAGCAAGTTTGAGACCTTATAGCTTGTGAACTGTAATGAATTTAAATTATTTAATCACAATTTATGGCTTGATAAAATACACTGGTTAAAATTGTGCAGTTATTTTTTTTTATAGTGGAGTGACCTTGCTTCCTACTAAGAACTAATAAATTCGGTTCCCTCTACTACTACAATCTCTCCAGTACCCTCCCTCCCCCATTTTGGGAACCATGTTGAAAAGTTGAAATTTCCTATTTTATCCTTTGTATCTACTTACTATCTCTATGCCAATGTTAAGTGCTGTTGCACAAGTACCGATATTGTCGGTGTCTGCGCTGGCGCCGATATCGTTGTTAGCACCGATAACGGCGTGGGTTGTTGCACACACACCGACACTACCGCTATCGGTACTTGAGAGTTATAGGCAGTTTTGTGGATGGTGGTGAGCTTATTTGCTCCTTTCTGTCTAGTTGTAAGAAATTTGGCTCCAAGAAGGAATACACTTCAAGCCAAAGTTTGTTTTACATCTCCCGGTCCTTGAATTCCTCACTTGTTTTGTCTCATAAGCACGCTCTGCTCTCCACTAATTCAATTAAAGTCACTGTGTTAGACTTGAATTTACTAGACATTTTACTCAAAAGTAGAACGGAGGAAACGAACGCGCAAGCACCTAACCTCACAAAAGACAAAACCAAACAGTGCAAGATGACAGCTGCAGACTAGTGGCCAACTGTTCTGCGCACTGATATCGGTGTATTTATCGAGGGGAGCGCCAACATGGCTCCGACATGTCGGTAGTCGTCACGATAATGCTGTCGTGTCGGTATCGTGTGCAACAGGGCCATAAGATTACATGGATCCTCACTACAACCGATATCGGCTCCGGCACCGACACCGATATTATCGGTACGTGTGCAACAGCACTAACGGTTATTTTTACCAACATCCCCGACCTCTAGCCTTTAAAATGTGTTGTCGTTTGTCTAAATTGTTTAAATCGTCTTCTTGTAATTTCAACCACCAAAAATGGGCTTATCAAATCATACATTTGTAGATATTCAATAGTGAGACCTACATTAACTCACCGACACTAAACATTGTTAACGTGGTTAATTAAGGACGTCAGTATCAAGATGTCAAATTAAAAACAAGAAATAAGTCGTTCGTTCTAGGTTGAAAGAATATCCTCGATAAATTTCGTTAAAATTGATCTACTCATTTGGCATCAATCGTAGAACAAACAGACAAATGAAATGCCGAAGGGTCTACTAAAATAGGACCTTGTCTCACAAAAAGCTCCCACATGTTTGTGTTTGCTGTAAGTCTTATTTCTACCAAAATCCTGCTATAATAAGGAGGTCCCAGAATATCCAGTCGCAGCCTGGTACCGAGAGAGAGACCTATACATTATCTACGTGGTTAAACCGGCAGTTTTCCCTCATGGTCCATGCGTATTTGACCTGTTAACTCCCCGAACAGATGAAGCAATTTGCTCGGGGGCGGATCATCAAAGTTGTACATGGCTCTATGTTGCGTTGATCATGTCACGGGTGAGTGTCGAGTAGGGATAGTGGTGTAGTTGGTTTGTGACAACTTGAGCTTTTTTTTTATGAAAGCTATATTTTACTAGAGGTAATTAACGTGAACCTTCTGAACTGACTGATTATACTGGCTCACGAAATAAAAAAAAATTAGTACACAAAAACAGTCTGATTCTAATAGTATTTTTATGCTGAGTTAAAATATTTACCTAGATTTTCTCTATCACACAGGTATTTCTAGTGACACAACAAACTAAATAAAATAAGGTATATTTTTGTACATTTATAACCCTTTTAGCATTACCTAATGAGTAACAGTTGATGATTTTATTGCGTATTTAGAATATGATACATCCCTATTACGTGTCCAACAATAGTCTGCGAGCATCCTTGAACTCAACTTTCCCAGATACCTCTTTTTCATGATCGAAATGTCATTGTGGAATCGATCACCATGTTCGCCGCTGACGGCACCGAGATTCTCTAGGAAGACATCCTAGTAAGACTCGAAGAAACTAATTTTAAGCGACATACTCTACCCTATATCTTGAATGAATGTAATATTTCACCCACAATGTCACGGTAGTTATTTGCTTTAAGGTTTCCTGAAACAATTCTGTAACACTTAAAACAATTTCCACGCTATTTTTTCAACTTTGTTTAATATATCTTCAAATTTTCCATCTTGGAATCAAATCTCTTATTTAAAGCCTTCTTTAGTGTTAGCATCAACTATTCGATGAAACCTTACCCTCAAATAAACAAACCCAGCACCATTTTCATTAATGGCCTTATCAAATTTATTAAAAAGCTCTAATTTTATATTAAGTGGAGGTAAAAAAATATTTTCAGGGTTTACTAGTGGGGATTAGTAACATTCTTTTGTCCAGGGGTAAGAAACTCACGCACTCTCCATTTCTTATTTAGGTAGTGACATTTCTTATCACGACTGTCCCACTCACACAAGAGACCACAATATTTAGCATAGTGGAGCTGCAAAACAAGTAAGAGTTCAATGACTTTTAAATCACCAAATATGTCCCAATTGTACTTAATATATTTTTTTTTCAAAAGGAATTTCATATCGGGTTTGATTCTTTCAAATTAGTGGCATACGGTAAGCTTATGACACAGAAGGAAATTTGTTTTCATTATAAAAATGGGATCTAGTAAAACCAGTCTAAGCTGTTTTATGATCATGACCAAGAGCAGCCATCACAAAGCCAATATTGTTACAAAAAATTTAATCGTTTTCTTGAGAGTAATCATCCAAGCCGCTAAGGAAAAAAAAACACTTTAATGTCTCGCTGAAGTAAATTACAGCCCTTCAGCCTAGACCCCAAGTGTTTGGCTGGTTTTTTGAACAAATTCAAATCCTGAATAAGATATATTTTAAATCAAGGTAATTTAAACTATGTCTCATAATAAAGGATGCTTGTTTCAAAAGTTCAGTCATATTGCTCCTTATGTTGAATTAGGCTAGCCGCACCTTTATACGAGACTTCATCTTTAACAGTTAAGTTTTTGGAAGTTGTAGTAAAGGTAAGTCCTCACTGTGCTGAACTGGCCTGATAGCAGATGGAAAATTTAGATATACGAGTATAACTATGTGTTTAGATCTACTTGCTATTCCTTTTTATGTTAGTTAAACAAAAATAACAGTGTGATGAAAGATGTTGAGGTTCCCTACAAATCATGGAAATTGTAAATCACATATGCCAGGAACGCTTTATCCATTCTGTCAGTCGCTTCACACAGGTCAAACAGCAGATATGAGGGACCAAGCTCCTATGGTGTCATCCATAAACCACGTAACCCTTTGAAAGTGAGAGGGGAGCTAGGAGTGAGCTCTAATGTCTACATGCTGTTACATGGGGAGAGGGGAGCTAGGAGTGAGCTCTAATGTCTACATGCTGTTACATGGGGGGAGGGGAGCTAGGAGTGAGCTCTAATGTCTACATGCTGTTACATGGGGGGAGGGGAGCTAGGAGTGAGCTCTAATGTCTACATGCTGTTACATGGGGGGAGGGGAGCTAGGAGTGAGCTCTAATGTCTACATGCTGTTACATGGGGGGAGGGGAGCTAGGAGTGAGCTCTAATGTCTACATGCTGTTACATGGGGGGAGGGGAGCTAGGAGTGAGCTCTAATGTCTACATGCTGTTACATGGGGGGAGGGGAGCTAGGAGTGAGCTCTAATGTCTACATGCTGTTACATGGGGGGAGGGGAGCTAGGAGTGAGCTCTAATGTCTACATGCTGTTACATGGGGGGAGGGGAGCTAGGAGTGAGCTCTAATGTCTACATGCTGTTACATGGGGGGAGGGGAGCTAGGAGTGAGCTCTAATGTCTACATGCTGTTACATGGGGGGAGGGTGGGGTACATCAAAGTGTTACGTAGCACAGGTCTTAAACTCAAATTCTAATGTTAAAAAACAATATTATTGTTCATTTTTTCACCTTTTATAAACATACTTATGGATAAATTCTGTATATCTGTGGCGTTGAAAATGCAAGCTTAGCACTTAATTTTTGTCTATCAATATTTCGTATTCGCTTAGGTGACATTGTCTGCCCGTGACTATGAACGCCAAGCACAGTCGAAAACACATATTTTCATGCGGATGTCAGTGACATGTTTATACTCAAGGTACTTATTTAGATTTGTCCAAACTACTGACCCCCTCACGTGATTTTAGTTGGATAGCAGCTGTCAGTCAAAGCGGCCTTAATTTATAAGTGTAGTTGAGTTTGAGTATAATTTAGATTATTACTGCACATTCTTTTACATAGACCGTGATTAATTGCTTTATTTGTACCAAAAAAAATCTTCAAAAAGAGGAGACTTGTTCATTGCTTTCGTATGAAAATCGATATCCATAAAAAATATTGGAAGTGTCTCAGATGTTGTAGTGAAATGGAAAGAAGCAAAAGTACAGAATTTATCTCAAGGCAGGTTTGAGGACCCCATCAATAGTGTTATTTCTTCGTACCAGCAGCATGATATGAAAATTAAAGCTTCAAATATAATTAATTATTCACAAAAGGTAGGTGTATCTAGGCCTTTACCTTTTCCCTTATGATAAATCAAGTGCGTATGTGTATATAAATGCAACTATTATCCATATGCTATGGTGGCTGCATTGTCTAAATTGTCGTTCGCTCGACAGGCTAGACAGCCGATGTTGATGAGATGAGGTTCAAATACCAGTCAGATCTACTGTGGGTTGCTTTTCCTAAATGATTTCCCACTCTCACTCTCTGAAAATGTTGATAGATTTTGTTTAAAATTCTACCTTTTTAGTGTACATTTTGTAGGGTGATAGTCAAATTGTAGTGATTCTAAATATTTTATTATATTTATCTAATGTAGTAGAAATGAGTACGGTAGAATTATAGAGGTAATCTACCCTCATTAACGTGGAAAAAGATTATAAAACCATTTAGGAAAAGCCACTCTAAATACACCCGATAGGTATTCGAACCCCGATCTCTGCTTCATTGGCCATCTAGTCTTTTTCGAGAATGAAACCAGGATCCAGGACCGATGTTGGAACGAAACATGAGTCTAGGTATTGATAAGCTATTAAAGTAAAATTGTAGACTAATCCAATAATAATAATAATAATAATTTATAAAAGTTGTATGCTTAGAATTCTTTAAACAGTTCTCTATATGATGATAATATGACTATAATAAAAAGTGCACAATATTAAGAAAGATATCTTCCCCCAGCGTCAAGCATATGATGTGGACACTTGAACATCACCATCTAGCGAGCGCTATTATAGAAAAGGGCCATCCTAGTCAGCACATAGTAGTGTCGTCTGGATCTTACTCAGATCACAAACCTGACATCCATAACATAGAGGTCTTTCCTCATGAACCTGAAGAATTTTAATTCAACGTCTTTATGTCTGTACTTGTCTGTCTTATTCGTTTGTATGTGTAGTTATCCATAAATAATAATGCTCTCTGAAATCATTTATGTTCAGGATTTAAAATGAATTTTAAGAAGTAGTAATTCTGAATCCCTCCTTTAGTATAACAAATATTCCCTATGAAATAATTACATTCATTCTTGGTGAGAAAAGTTACGTAACACAGATTTGGGGGGGGGGGGGTAGGCTAAATGTCTACATGGTGTTACATGGGGGGAGGGGGGCTAAAATTTAAGAAAAAAGAGTTACGTGGTTTATGGCTGACCCCTTACTGCCCGGCCAAAATGATAAATTAACAAATATTATATTTATCACTATGCCCAACTGCTTTGATCACTATGCATAATGCCAGACAATTTTGATAGTGACCTGTTATTAACTTTGTCCATAACAAACACATGCTAATATAAATATACAATTGGTGTAGCAATGGGTTTGGAAGTCATTTTAAATTGTTTTTTCAAATATATATTTTCTATTTGGTCCTAGTCCTGAAAATATAATAGCTAATAAAACAATTTTAATGATGTCGTGGTATAGGATCAATTTTATTGCTTCTCACGGTACAGTCACTTCGCGCCAACGTGTTCTATTTGTATGTCTTACTGTACTGGAAGGACTGAGATCTAAAATGGAAAACCGGATAGGGAAATGAGGTTCACCTCTACATTTCAGACGAATGGTGGAGCTTATTATTGTTTTGAACTTTTCTTTTTCTTTGCGCATTATATAAAATCGCTATTAGTCCTCTTAGCCTTGTTGAACGTTTAAATAATAAGTACATAATTTTTCTTGGGTCTATTTTATAATTTTAGCAATTTCTTCACTCCCCGGATTTGTGTCGTTACTGACTCAAGACAGGGGTGCTCCTTAACAAGAAGCGCCAGTGTGCGTTTGTGGGAAGGCAGAGAGGAGGTGTTGGGTGGGCTGTAAAAGGGAAGACAATGCAGTAACAATGGGGTTTGGAAGGAGCTGAGTCAGTGTGAGGCGACAGCTGCCGTGTGAGGAAATGTCTCTATGTCAGCTCTACTCCCTCCCCCTCCCCACGTGTGTGCGAGGACTTCCATGAAGATACCACGCGCGCACACACACACACACACTCTGTCACACACACGTTGGGTTTGACGTGGAAAAATGATTGAGAGAAGTCTCTTTGGTAGACAAGATAGGGCAAATCCTTTGCTTAACTTTCGCTTTCGTGATTCGTAGCTTGATGCTGTGTTTTTGGTTTGGCTGACTTCATAAGAGTAATAAATGACAACTGGACGGCGAGAATTGGACCTGAAGTATGGACCACCTTGTGCGTCAATATGTGTGTATGTATGTATGTATTGTGTCTTACTAACAGTAGGCCTACGGTCTATCTGCCAGAATATTTTGAAAGAGGCTAAGAGGAGGGTTCATCCTATCTGTGGTGATTCGTGATGAAGTCTCCCAACCAGGAGATACCAAGGAATTTCTTTTGACAGTTAAATTTATCTAAGAAAAATAATTGTATTACAAATCTAATTTATCTAATTACAAGAAATAGGAAATGGGTGGTTCGGATCAATCCACCTCCCTTCCTACAAAGTGCTATTATTAATACATTACACGCTTCAGCTTTGGGCTGGTAGATGATGTGACTTGAAAATTCCTGAAAAATTGAAAATTAAAAAAAAAAAAACTCACACCTATCTAGGTAATTTAAAAATTAAATTGTTTATAGTTAAACGAAAATAAATCCTAAAATCAAACGAACACAAAAAACATAAAAAAAACAACAATAGAAACCATTAGTATTGCAATTCTATAGCTAAAAATCTAAGAATATATTTTCCTATCTGGGAGAAACACATAAATTAAAATAAAGTACGTTTGTTGACATAGCTCAATGAACCGTGATGCACTTAGGGTAATATTGATGGTAATTTATTTAATGTGTTATTTAGCACTCTATTATTTGATCTATAATCTTTGATATAAACAGCTGTTATGCTCTTTATTCCAACACGTTTCTGTAACAATATTAACTTTATTACTTCGTTTCACTTATCTTACTATCATCCTTGGACACATATTGCGTTGTAAAAGGATGGCGTTCGTTAATGCACCCAGTTTGTAAACTGGGTGTTCCAAATATTTGATTAATTTAAATTTATTGATTTCGATTGTTATCTCAGAATAGTATGAGAATTTTTTCTAACCATACGTTGAGCGTCCTAGTTTAATATGGCTTTTTGATGCGGCCTACCCATGTGAAGTACAAGAAACTGCTAATTTTACATTTGCCAGTAATAAAAGCATCTAACGCTTAACTTTGCAAGATTGCCTTGGAAAATTTATACCAAAACTTCGACATGAATTCTAGTAATTTTCAGTAAATATGTACGTCAAAATTTGAATTAAGACAACCAAATTTATCGTTATCATACTATCACTGTCCTACTTTAAACAAAAATGTGTATTTTAAAAAACTAGAATTAATATTGCAGCTGCTCTGCAAACACAATTACAATTAATCGAATTTCTTATGAAATAATTAATGTATCTCATCATATTACATTTTATAATACGGTCAGCAACAATTAATTCCATTATTCATACAATAAAATTTAGATAAAATACCTTTTACAGATATAACATGTAGAAAAAGTATGTTAGAATCAATGCCTTGACTTAGTGCTTTTGTTTATTTAATGTTATAAAAAATATATCTCAGTTTCCGACAATATGAAATAAGACTTTTGGATCCTGTCAATGCAGAACGCCTAATAATTTACCAGGAGATCCATTTTAGATAGTCAATCGATGGAATGACAGAAAGGGTACAGTGAACTTACATTTCTTTTACCTATATTTATGCATCTATTTAAAAAAATATTGAGGCATTTTATGAAAGAATTGCTTAATTACATACAATTTCCATAGTAGTAATGCATATAATGTCTACAACGTCTTATATTCAAAGCTATTTTCTACTCTAAGCACTTTAGGGCGATGGTAATTATCTCAAGAAACTGGTGATAAATATCTAAATGTAATAGGATGACTAGTAGGCAAATTCATCATGATAATAATGTAATTTGATAAATATTTAGTTCCCAATTTAATTTTGTAACTGTAACAAGTTCGCGAGATATCCTTGTATTGAGCTAATTCTATTAGTCCACTTAATTACCTGCTATACTTAAATCCATTAGGCTATAATATTATCATCCCATCTGTTTTTGAACTTCAAACCGGCTTCTTTCTAATAGACTTTACAGTCAATAATTTAATTTAATTTTTTAAAATGTATGTAAGTAATTACTATTCAAACAACGATTCTATCTAAATATTTCTCTAATTTTTTTTAATTTTTTTTTGCTTTGGCTTCACATTTAAATAAAAAGTATGAATCATAAAATAAAGTTAATTAATTTTTGCATATTGCAATATTGGTCCTTTACAATCAAGTCTAAAAGAAGGTAGATAATACAGGAAATGTTAAGCAACATATTTATCAAATGTATCTAATACAATGTGTACCCAATGGAATAATGATATTGATTGATTTAATTCAATTTTAAACAATCCTTAACATACTTGAGCTCTCACTTTTGAAAAGAAATTTTCTATCCTATGAATTTCATATTTTCTTATAACCAATAAAAGTGTTTATAAGCAATTATTTCTTGTCGGCTGTCGATTTAAATGAGAAACGGAACTCCAAGTTGTCTATGAGAAGTTATTTACTGCCTTGATGCAAAAATACAGTATTGCTATTTCATATTGCTATAAAATTAAGGAAATTTTGGTTAATCATAAAATATTTAATACACTAGGTTAATATATTGATTCTTACTTACTATCTTCACATATTTTAATATGTGGTCTTTAACTAAAATGTATAAGTAATGAACAATTTACAACTTTAAAATATAAAATAGGGTAACAACAAAGAATCAACCATATTTTCAGATTTTTTAAAAGAAAATGTGTTAGATAATTTTACTTTCTGATATTGGGTAGATGTACACAGACATACTAATCTCGGTACCTTAATTACATCCTTTACCGTTTCCCGCCTGTGGCTGGGGTAAGTTTTTTTATTCAGGCCATATAGTTTCCAATACCAGCTGGCGAGGCCTGTCATAGCTTCATGTGCCCTATATTATAGCTTAAGACTAGAATAGGCATAACACCCACTCCATGGCCGTTAAATTGTCAATGATACATTTTTCGGTCATGCTGGGAATCGAACCTGGGACCCTTAGCTCAGTAGGCAGACTTGCTATCAACTGAGACACACAACAGACCGATACCACTGTTTTTTTTCATGACTCTACCTGGCATACAATAATCTTTTAAAAGTATACATTTCTTTTGAAATTAGTCCTTTATGAAGTGAAAAAAATATATTGCGTCTTTCCGAAATACGTTCCAAAGGAAATCATTACTTTTAAGGAATCTTAATTTTTTTCTAAGTAATCTTAGCAACATTTCAACATTTTAATGTTTTTTTTGTAGTACTTAAACAGTATACAACAAGCAACAGCATATAGCCGACTATTTAAGTGGTATTTAGTAGATTTCAATAAAATTGATTTTGTTTTGTTTGTCACTAACCCTCTCACCTAGATTAAGCACAAATACATATCGGTTTTTGTGAGCTTTAGACACTGCCCAAGTATGGTAGTGATTCGTTTCCTATTGGAATTATTCTCCAAGGTGAAGATTAAGCTTTCAATCCAAAGGATTTTTTTTAAAAACCCACTAACTTCACCCGGGTAACGCCAGGCGCTTGCAACAAGTTTGTTATTTACAGTAAGTGAAAGAGTTATTGGATGCATGGTGGCTTTTGGGTGTGCCTCTCTATGATATAAAAATGATATTGGATTGATCTGTTTGAGTGCTTTCCAATTGGAGCGAGGCAGTGATTGATTCTCGGACAAAAGGACCGCCCAGCAGATCATTTGGCAGACATCTGAGACCACTCCACAATGACTGCTGCGTGGAACTTTTTAAACAGACAACCTCAGAGATATATTATTGCTACATTATACACTCTCCTGGATGGCCAACATATACTTCTCACGTCACGTTATACAGGTTAGCCAACATAATATGTTCGCTACATTATACAGGATTGCCAACAGATGTTCACTATATCATAAAGGATAATTGACATATGCTCACTACATTACACACGGCTGCCAGCATATGCTAATTACATTAAACCGGGATGCCAACAGATGTTCACACTTGAGTATACGGAATGGCTAACAGATGTTCACAACATTATACAGGATTACCAACAGATATTGGCAACATTACACACGGATTTTAACTGATGCTGACTAAACTACACAGGGCTGTCAACAGATGTTTTCTACATCCTACAGGGTAGCCAACATATGCTAGATACATTATATAATACACAGAATTGACCATAGCCTTTATCCAGGAGTTTGTCAATAAAACGGAAAACACCATTCTAGCTTAGAAACATGTTCATCTTTAATAACACTTTATAAATATAGTTACATTATTATGAAGTGTGTCCACCATTAGCTTCCCGAACCGCATGCAATATTTTAGAATAAGAACGTAAAACAGGTTCATAATGGTCCTTTTACAACTCCATGTCATGAAGAACGGCTGTGAAATGCCCCATAAGGGTGTCTCGAGAATCCCGGTTGTTGTCACGTTCCGTAATCATCAGAGACTCAACATCATCCTTGAGAACAGCTCAAAAGTGCTCAACTACATTCAAATCAGGAGATCCAACTGGACGTTCTGAACTTCCTAAGAAGTCATTGCCACTGTTTCGCAACAGTTCCTGTGTTGCATTTTCCTTGAAACGTATGGCTTTGTCATGTAGAAAATAAACCTCTTTCAGATCGATGATATTATTGACATCTTTTAAAAATGAAACAATATTTCCTGCAAATTGACCTTTCTTAAATATTCGACATTCCAAGACTAGCCCTCCTCTTTGAGAATCATTACTTCTCTTTACTGTTGAGTAAATTAGCTTTCCAATACAATACGGCTTCTTAGAAATGCCCTGGTAATGTTCTTCATCCGAACGGTCGTTCAAAGAGGATGCCAGACCCAATCATTTTGGCAGTTCTGTCTACACACTATCCACACGGAGAATTCGTCACTTTGTGAAAGATGCATGAAATCCTCTTTGTCCCAGTTTCAGTGGTAATCACAAAACCTTATCCGATTCTCAATATTTAACGCTGATTTCACAGGTTTGGGGAGACATGTAAGGGATTTAAACCTGCTTGATCATGCTATCTGCCAACAATTGGATGACTAGCATTCTTTTCGCATATCAGTAACCTTTTCATAGCAACACTTGAATTGCTTTGAAGCCTTTTACCACTGCTTCCTTCAATGTTTTATTTGCTCTCCTGTGTGTACCGTTCACCACCTCCAACTCTAACCACTAGAGGCCAAAATAGCCGGGAAGAGGGTGGGGTTTTTTTGGGAAGTTAATGTAACAAAAATAGAAACAATTGAAAGTTTAAGAAAATATTGAATTATTTATTCAAAGAAATACAACAAAGGTTAACAAATAATACATGGCCTCACAAGGAAAATTGGAAGTGTTGAAAAAAATATTAATATTGTAGATACTGCGCTTGCGCAGTACATTTGAGGATATATTTCACAATCTCAAAGTAATATTAGTCCTTGAAGAAGACTACGTTTGAAACAAAAAAATTATAACATAAATTATTTATTCTTCAGAATAAATAAAGAGATTGAATCATTAAGCCTTTGAATATTTATTATATTAATAAATAGATTGAAATATTAAGATTTAAGATATTTCCATTATTGGAATATCAAAGAGCTTAAATTCCGACTAAACAAATAGGTTAAACCATTAAGCCTTTAAATTCTTATTATAAAAAACAAGAGCTTAAAGAGCTCCTCTTAAAGGTTAACAAAGCGGCTAAATCACCATTGTGAATTCCAACTAAATCATTGTATTTCAGTTTTAAATTAATCAAACTTCTGTGGGACTTTTACTTCCAACAACTTAGAAGTAATCGAGAAGATTTTGACTTGTTAATATTTAACATTATAATAGAAAACAAAGCAATATTACATTAGAATACTGGTAATTTCTCACTAAATGAATCGGAATTGTTAAAGTTATAACTTATAAACCAACAAAAATAATTTACTTTTATAATTTCTTCAAACCAAATAGGTTTACAAAATGTTATCTATAAATTAAACATTATCAAATTTTAAAATTTAAACAATTATTGGTAATCATAAGTGCAATAAAATTTATATTTAAAGTAATTATTCCCAGCAATAAAGAGAATCATAAAGTGGCTATCTACTAATAAGACTAAATTTTATAGAGATACATTAAGGAAACATTATGTGTTCAATAAAACAATTTTACTTTCCAAAATAAATCTTCTAGTGAGAAATTACTGACGCCTACACTGAACGATTTTAATCACATAATTAACTAAGTGTTCAAACACCCAAACCCATCATAGATCGATTATATTTATGTATTTAATAAAATATAAAGAGTTTATATTTTGACATCCTGGAGCGATTATATACATGTCCAGACCAGGACCTCTCCTGGTTGTGTCGGAACTAATAGTCCACCATGTTAGCTGAGCACCAGCTTTATATAGGTCTAGTTGATGGAAATAAGGGGGGG
>CABFWB010001594.1:21808-38869 GCA_902151455.1 Timema bartmani
ATCTTCATATTAAAAGTATAACGCCACGTTGCGAACACGTGCTAGCAGTATGGTTCTCTTGTTAACAACCTTGATAATCTTGACACGTAAACCGGAAATCTGGTGAGTTGACAGTTACGATTGCTTGTGGTTTGTCTGTCGGCCAGCTGGGCCAATCAGCGTAGTTCTAGATTACCTCATTGAAGTGACTCGTCGATGCACCTTTCAGAGCTGTGTCAGTATTCACTTAACAATAGAATTTAGTGTGAGCTAGTCAGTCATGGAACTCATGCTAAGCCAGAAGATACAATGAATGTATAAAGCACATATATTATACATAGTAAGGTGTTGTAAATGTTTGATATTGCAGGATGTCTATATGTATTACTTAATTGGGACGGGTAGTTATAATGTAACATTAGTTAGCAATGCTAATGTTACATGTGATAGTTTTTCTTGGCGTCCTTCACTGAATTCAGTCTTGAAGTTTTCAAACCCTTTTTCAATTTCTGTTAACCCACCAGCTACTTCACCTCAGCCTTTCAGAAATCCACTGGCGACTGATAAATGCCGCACCAGCTTCGATTGCCTCATGGAACGCATTAGCTCCTATACGATCAATGAATTGTTTATCCTCGCTGTAATTAAATACGATTGCATTAGTTTAGATGCTGCAAAATAAAGAAGAATAAATTACTCCCAAATAATTTCAAATATGATGCACAACCAACCTTCTCTTCCAAACACCTGGGCAAAGGCTATGTACAACTACGCATTTACTATCGACAACCCCGTACTGTCACACTATACAGGGTATACAACATACATGCTCACTACATTAAACAGGGCTACCACAAGATAGTCACTATGCTCTAAATACCTAAATTAAATTATAAATGCATGCATTTAAATAGATTTTATTTGTGTTCAAATATTGGAACTTAAATATTTAATAGTATAGTGCTATCTTCAAACTTTGAGGACAAAGAAATGTATTGTTTCTAAAATTTATAACCACAACATTATTCGTAAGTACCCATATTTTGTCTTTAGCTACTGGTGGTATGCAAGAGAACCCATACTATATACATTTATGAACTCTACAGAAAAAAATACTCTATCCAGTAAATAAAAAGTAGTTTTTTGGTCCCTTTGACGCAGTCTATCTCAGTATTGGAAACTTTACCAGCCTCAGCGGTAGAATAAGTCACGAAGCTTAGTCCCAGGAGCGAGCGTTCGTGGAGTGTATGGGCTTGTTGGGTTGGGGGTGGGTGAGGGTAGATTAAATATGCGCTGCAATGGCGCGTGTTGACTAGAAAACACGGGCGTACCAGACCTACCTGTGTTCATGTACTGTTATGAGAATCATATATACAGGGTGTATCGATTAATGTGGGAAGTAAGTGGGGTGTATATAATATATCACAAAACAACACACTAAAGTCCCTGTGAACATATCTCCTATGTTCAATGGTTCCCGAGTAAAGGCCTTTCAAGCTAGCTCTATTTGATACAACCCCGTTAGTGTAGCTGCAGCCCTGTCAGTACACCAGGGCCTGGATTCACTAACGGGATTGTATCAAATAGTTGCGTAAGTTTGAAAGATGTGCCCAAATCCCTATTCACTAAAAGAAGCAGGCGCAATTTGAGAGCAAAAATGCTCTTTTTATTCGCCACCACTCAAGAGTAGGTGCAACTATTAAAATAATGACTGTCACTTCAATAAATTTAAATGGCGGCATATTATCGTTAAGGCTTAAAATACAATAATTAATCAACTGTAATCTAATTAATAATAAAGAAATTAAAATAACATAGTTTGTTGAGCACAACATTTATTTTAATTTAGATAGTGGCAGCAAAGCAATTACTTACCTTTATTGTTGAAATTTTACATTCATACAACGCAATGACATTTCCTGCATTATTACAAAACAAAACCGTGAAATGTGTAATCTTTGTCTAGATCCAAAGAGGTTTGTATTCCTCAAAGTCCAAGGACATCTTGTCACTAAATATGGCTGTTAGTATAGCTTTAACATAAGTTTTAAAGTTTCTATAAATGTTTTATTAATGGAACTTAAACTTTAAACTAATAATATTAATAGATACTAAGTAATGTACTAATATTGTTTTTGTAACACACCCAGAAAGAGGCCGCTTCAAATTTTATTGCTATTTTACGAGTAAAATATTTTGAAATCTTTGTATTTGCTGTCATTTTCATTAGATATTTTAAATAAAGTAGCCTTGACTTTGAAAGTAAATTCTTCACAAGGATTGGTCGAAAAGAGCGAAATTGATGACGTTTATAGTGACGTCACTATAATATTGCCACCAGTTTGCGCCTTATTTAGTGAATACAGAAATGGAGCAAATAATAAGGCGCATCTTTGGGCGTATCTTGGGCGCAAAGTTGCACCATTTCCAGACTTGCGCCGGAGCAGAATTGCTCCCGTTAGTGAATCCAGGCCCGGTAGTGATACGTCAATTACAAGAGATGCGTAAGGGTTGTATCAATTAGGGCTCCGTGGGGGTACGTAATATCACTCTTTCCAACCTTTCAAAAATAATTAATCACTTTTAGGTTACATTAATTCATATATAGTTTATTTAGTTAAAAAACGTTTAGTTATTTTTCATGAAAGAGTAAAAATAATTCTTGTACAATTTGTTTACCTATATACTCATGGGCCGTCAATATAGTAAATAAGGTTGTTATTGGATTTTCATTAGGGTGTAATTTCTAAAAACACCGATGATATATAAACATGACTTACAAACTAACAACCTATAAAAGTAGATCATGCACCCAAGGGCACGAGGATTAGGGTATCAGGCTAGTAATATACTGAATTGCTGACGATGGGTGAGGTCAACTTTCGAGCCTTAGCCTGATGCAGGTTTAGCACGTGTTATTAATCAGTGTGGTTCTCCCCATCATCTATTCACACAAATTCAAGTGCTCTTCCTCTAAAAAAAAGTTTCTCTTTCTCGCAATTTAGGATGAACCATTTTGTTGAGAGCATTTCATTTTTTAATTTGATGTATTTAACGCTCACTTTCTGAACCGACAGATTATATCAACGCATGACTTTTAAATTAATTTATATCTAGAACAGACAAACACCCAGCCACCGTTCGCCATTCGGTAATTTATCACTGTGAAAGGAGAAACCCACGTTTCACCAATGATACATTTATCGGCCATGCCAGCAATCGAACCCAAGACCTTTAGCTCAGTAAAGAGACACGTTTCTGACTGAGCTAAGGTGTCAGATTGATTGAGCGTGTTAGTTTAAAATATAAATATATTCTAGTTTCGGACGAACTTGAGTCTACACAATGGTGTTAAAGAAATTCGGTTATATGATGTTTCATCATCATGTGAAATTATTGATTGCATTATACACAATAACTACTAATATTTTATTGCTACGCCAATGACATAAGGTATATTAAGTTATAATTCTACAGGAAATGTACCTGCGTTTGCGTGAAGGGATAGTAGGAAACAATTTAAAATAAAAACCCCAAAAGTTCACCCGACCGTGATTCAAACCTTGATATCCCTGTCATTGGCAATCTAGTTTAAGACGAAAAGGGGAGTTAGATCATACTACCAGGCATTGGGGTCATTAGTCTAAAAGTCATTTGGAGTCCAATAAAGGTATTGGCCCATACGCAAGTTAAATCAGTTACATATCACGATAGTGATCCCTACCCGAATTGGTTTGCATGCGGACTGAATGTCAAGCTCGTCTTATCCAGTGACGTGGAGGACTGGCTTTGAATCCAATCAGGTGTCACTTATGTCGGTTCCTCTTAAATGGTATCCAGCGCTTCCTCCACGCAAATTCAGTTAAGATTCCTCTAATTTATACTTTATTTGTCTCTATCCCTTTAGTGTGATTACATACATAGCAAAAAAATCTATAGATATCACTCTCGTAGGGTGTAAATATTCCTACAAAGAAGTTACGACTGCACCCTGCCCGCGGGCTTATTCTTTCACTAGAACAACCTAAGCCCCTAATTACCTATCTCGGGCAGTCAGTGTTTATAATGTGAAATTGCAGCACGTCCGTTGGCTGGGGTGAGTACTGTTTGCAGACGGAGCAGGGTTAGTCTTTCCACGGTACACGACAAGCGGTGAGGAATGATAATCGATGCAGTAGATATCTATAAATCGATAAAACAATCGATTTGAGTTAACCCCCTTGTTCTTTTCTCGAATGACAAAGAAGATCACTTTAGAAACCCATTTTGTCTATGCTCTACATTTTACATCGTTTAGGCTATGTCTCTCTTTTACAAGAAAATCATCCATCTCGTTGGTAGCACTCATCTTTCTTTAGTTTGTTTACCATTATGTAGATATAGTAGTTCTAAAATACTTAATTTACTTTCATATCAGGGGATATGCAGGGATGTTTATCATTTTAGGGGTGCCAGTATGAGATTATTGTTTAGATAATGGGGCATTCAAGCACCTTAGGGGGGAGGGGGTTCGAGCTTCGCTTAATTTGCTGACAAGGGGGGAGGAGGTCAGAACAATGCCTACGTAAGACAGAGAAGGACGGAAAAAATTTAGGGAGGGCGCATCGTAGGCCACTTGGACTTCAGGCAGCCATGAAGATGCTAAGTGGTTAAATGAGGAAGAAGTGGAGAATCCTATAGAAGTAAGCCAAGGCTTGAGTGACCTAGCCCCGCCCCCCAATAGAAGTAAGCCAAGGCTTGAGTGACCTAGCCCCGCCCCCCAATAGAAGTAAGCCAAGGCTTGAGTGACCTATCCCCGCCCCACAAATAGAAACATAATAATTGAAAGTGCTGAGACGTGGATTTAAGGAACTTGGTCATCGGATTAAATGAAGCTTATGGTGTTTTTTTATAAATATAATATTCATGTATTCATTAGTAGTACTATTTTTTAAAACTTTAATTAAAAGTAAATTACAATTTTAAACTTTTAAAATTTTATATCGTTATTTAATTTTACCTGTTCAATAAATTTCAATTCATTCTATACCGGTGTTAACTGTCAATTATTTTTCAATATTAATTTACACCTTTGTGTTAATAATTACTAGCAATTTATTAACTGCATGAATTTTTTATTTTCATATCATCGCGTCTTGTTACCTATTTAGGCTATAGGCAATTGTGTGAAAAAAAGAATGGTTATTCCTGTGAACTTTGTAAGAAAAGGGGGAGGAGCTTGATCCTGATAAATTTTTGAACACTGGTGGTTTCTAGAAACTGTTTTAGGATGGTTTTTATTTAATGAAAGGTATTTTCTTAAAGTTTAAACAAAGATTTACACAGTTCACAATATACGCATACATAAAATTTACATACATGCATAAAGTCAATAAAGTACTTCACCCTTAAGCCACAGGTAATAATTTTATCTCAATGTACAGTGTGACCATGCACTCTCCTGTTCCTGCCCTGCATATCACACATCTCACAATTTAAGTGGACATGAGAACAAGGGGGAAAAGGTGGGTTGAAATTACTCTATCCACAATTTCCAGGCCAACTTCCATATGTTAGACTCCATAAGGACCCCAGAAAATACTTTTTTTAGTTAATTTTAATATGACAGACAGACAGAGCTCTTGTAACCATAATCTAAAGTGCACTAGAAAGGTTTCATGAGTGTATAATAGATTGAATCACTAATCCCATTTTAATTAAAATTAGACTCTCTCCCTTTTTCTGCTGTACTCTTCAAATGTGATTTAACCTCGTGAATTAAGAATGATAACTACTAGTATTTAATGTGCAGTTTATGAACCAACTGGATGTATTCCTTTATGAAAAACAAACTAACAAATCTAGAACAAACAACATGTATCCTGATCGCCAATGCATTAGTACGGAATGGGGTAATTTTATTACCTGTGTGGTGTGATATGTCTATACAAGGAATCGAACCCGATTCTTAATAGAAGAATTAGATGCACTATCAACCAAATCAAGGCATCGGATACTAAACAAATAAAATATTTTAAAATATTTTTACAGAATTTAAATCACCTTGTACATAGATATAATTTTATTCAAGAGATATTCGTAGACATCGTCCACATTGGAGGACACGTGGACAAAGGTGCCAGTCTCGCCTAGTCGGAAATGCCGGTGAAGGGGGGATTGAGATACAAATCTCCCTCGGGTATATTGGGGATGTTTTTTCTCCAAATGATTCCATTTGTACCTCAACTCTGGTGCAAATATATTCCCTTTAAAGTTCTACTCACCCAATTAAAGTATTACGCTTTGTCAGGGTTAGTAATATGCGAAACACACAAAAAATAAAATCACTTTTCTCCTAAATTTAAAATAGATACTTTAAAAATTGTCTAGAACTTTTTTTTTCAAAGTGTAGAACTACTTTTATATATTATTTACACTATTTAGAATGTAGAAAGTACGACAGTAAATACTGATGAAATGAGTTGCGATTTTATTTGCCATCGTAAATAGATTTGGCAAATTGTTTGATCATTTTGCAATAAAATGGTCCAAGGTATGGCTAATTTTAATGGATGAATGGTAAATAGAAGCAATTTTTTATTTTAAGTAATATCCTATTCACTTTATTTGTAATGTATGTTTGATAATTTCATGTTCATCCTTTATTTGTAGTCTGTATTGCCAACGGCTTTTTATAGTAGCGTTGGATCGATTCCCCTATTTTATGAATACAAACTTTTATTTTACCTCCAAATCCCAGCTTTGTAGTTTAAATCTGAATTGTGGAAAACCATGAACGTAAAAGGCAATAGGAATAAAAGAGAATATTAGAAAATAGAAATAGTCTATATGTTAATTTTTGTTTGCTATAATGCATTCATTATAAAATTCATATATTCAGGTAAGTGTTAAACTAATTGTCTTTGGTCTGATGGTAAAGCTTATACCAAAATTATGTTGCGGATAATTCACCAATATGCAGTATTAGAGCTCTAAAACAAGTTCCAATTCCAAATTTGGATTTTTTAAATCTTGAGCCCAATATTTTCTTGAAGCCCCGAATCTTAAATTTAATGTAGGAGTCAAGGAATAGGAGGATTTAAGTGTTTTAAGGTCCAATCCCTAACATTTTTTTTAGCACCACGTTAAAATACGCGTTCGATTTGTACGGCTGAGCCCCTAATTCATAGACATTATGAATATATATATACAAGTCCAAATGAGGGCGCTACGAGACGTCAAAGTTGTCTATGTATGCACCTGGGGGGTAGGCAACACAAGCAGCACGCTACGCAAACCAACACAGGCATCCAAACCACTCCATTCCGTGACACACACGATGATTCCAGCTTAAAAGAGATGTATTGCGCTGTTGTCTGTCAACACGGAGGGACATTGCACGTTCCCTGAAATGGTACACCTAAGTTGTGTGTACGATGCTACTGGAGGTAACGCATTGGTAGAAGAGATTCTATAGTAAGAGAGATATACAAACAGATGACATCCTCACCATCGAATGTTCACTGCTGTGGAGAGGTGGTTCCGTAAGACGAGTATCTACATACGCACCCCCAGGTGCTACAACACCAAGTTTAACATCTAGAGGCTCTGCCATTTGGCATCGTCGACCAAAGTTCATTTCGTGGAAATACTTGTCTTTTCTCCCCCTTCAGTCTGTTTAAATTTTACCTGAGTATCTGAATACTCCTCTTTATACAGATCGTTAAATAAAGTTGAGATATTTAAGATTTAGGATATAGTAAATGTGTACCATGTAAACCACATTATTATCTAATTTTTATCCTTTTTTTGTTACTACCAAAAGACAAAATTGACCGTATATTTGTGGAGTTGGCTAACTTTGGTATATTTAATCATACTATTTTTACTAATTTTTATGAGTAGGGTTCTATTACCAAAGCCTAAGTTTCTGAACCCAATTTTTTAATAAACTGTGTATTTAGTTTGCTTTTATTTAAAATTTGACTTTAGCTATTCTAGTAAATATCTATTTATCTCCTAACGTTATTATAACTAGCCTTCGTACTCGGACCAAGAGAATATTGTAAGTCAACTCTCTTGTTTGTCCAAACTACAACATTTGTAGTAGAGCCATGTAGTGGTTTATGGATGTGTATAGATCTACAGCTCAAGACATTTTCTTAGAAACCTTAAACCCTTATTTCATGACACCAGTAACTCTGCTATTATAGTGCTAATACGTTCACCGATTAATGTATCTTTTATATTAATTATAATTTTTTTGTTAAACTAGATAAGACACACAAGAGGTTCTCAGTGTGCTAAAACAAACAAAAAAAAATTAACCGGAGAAAATAGAAAATATCTATATTGGACAAGGCATGGCTGCATGTGTGTTATAAAGAAACAATGACTATAGAAGTGAAAGTGTTAATATGAAAGCCAAACACCCTCTTTTGCCGTTAACGAACTCTTTTCTTTGCTGTGTCCCCGACCGAGGACACTTTTAAGATCCTTATCAAGAGATTATGTTCTCAAGGGTTTTCTGCATTTGTTATACATGATAATATAGGCCTATTTATACTACTATTTTCATATATATCTTTAAGTCAGACTATATAACCTTCAGATGTCACTTTTAATATAAAGTATGAATACTCATATATTAACATAAATAATAATAATAAACAGTTTACTCGTTTTTGCCAAAAAAAATGTGTTTTTATGCTAAAAATACATTACTGAGTTAAAATTAAATTTTCTTTGTTAACTTATTCTCTTATTTCCTTCTCCTTATTTGAGCTTTATTCTTCTTTGACGATATGTTTCTGTGTTATATGTTACAAAATCTTCAGGACTTATTTATGATGACAATT
The DNA here is from genome assembly GCA_902151455.1 of Timema bartmani. Lineage (NCBI taxonomy): Eukaryota > Metazoa > Arthropoda > Insecta > Phasmatodea > Timematidae > Timema > Timema bartmani. Next base: position 30,625 of record CABFWB010001594.1, read on the forward strand.
TAGTTTAATACATATTATCGGAAGGTTTGTGAAATTTTAAATTATTACTATATAAGTAACATTTTTGTGAGACGAACACCAATAACTTAATAACAACTTATTGTTGTTCATCTCACAAAATATTTCTTACATAGTAATACTTTAAAATTTCACAAACCTTCCGATAATATGTATTAAACTAAATTGTCGTCATAAATAAGTCCTGAAGATTTTGTAACATATAACACAGAAACATGTCTAAAGCTCAAATAAGCAGAGAAGAAGAGAAGAATAACAAATAAGATTTAATTTTATCATTTATCACTCCTTGCCAAATAAATATGAACATCATTAAAAATATTACTGTATGATAACCATGTGATGTGCTTTATCTGACTAATGAGATGGTAATTTCATCCATACGGTATTTACAACAATACCATCTAGTATATCTCATCAAACACCCTTTTCCCCATATCGAGTACTGTTTTTCAAAAAAATTCTAGAGCAACAGTCTTTGAGCTATTATTTATACAAATAATATTTTCTACATAGCACGAAATGACGTATTTCCTAACCATTCATTAATTTTAACTCATTAACACGTATAGCTAATAAATTACAACATGCAATTAAAACAACACGTAAGGATCTCGTGCTTTCTGTGGCAGGAGACAGGTCACCATTTCATCGTATAGCACGAGTCTATCTCATAGCATGATTGTCTGTCATTGCTTACGTATTTTCTCTCCTGCCCTGTTGCTATGGAAACTTAATGGCAACTATAGTACCGAGTGCTCCGACATCATACAACAAAGACGTTAATTAACTGTGACAACAATACCTACTTTAACAAGAATTCATTTATTTTAACAGCTAATAATTCAAATATAATTCTTAATGTGTCTTGAATAACCTAGGCTTCACAGATACCCAAGAATATACGTCATTGGTTCATTCACCTCAACTTATGAACGCCAATAAAAATTCAAGGCTTTGTTCGACGGAAAATAAAACTTTCAAGTCCAGCCCTTTCACACCTTTACTATTTTCTAAACATTTTATTCCATTATTTCCCATGTTTTACAGGTAAAAACAACTGATTTCAATATCTCACAGTGTCGCTATGAGGAATCAGTCCAACAACTGCTGTTTATGTTTTCATTTGCCGTATCCGGTCCTACGCAGTGAATGGCGATTGATATTCCACGTCTCTGCATAATATATTTCACTCTTTCCTGCTTTTTTGATTTATGACTGTAAATTATGTATAGTTCCCCTTTTATCGAAGAACAATTTCTTTCATGTATTATTTTTCTGCGAGTATGCAAAAATTGTCTTGAAAGATATTTCTATGACGAACATTTTATGTAAGAAAAATGTGTTCCGTTTCGCAATCGTGTAAGCGGAACATATTTTCTCTTCGTGGAATTACATTATTAAAAATGTTTTATTTAGTAGCTGCAAGTACCCTGAGTTAAGCGCCAAGAGAACAGAACAATCGACTACTATAGCACAGCACTAATATAGGCCTAGTACAGCATACACTAGTAATGAACAATATTGGATTGGATATCTTTTTAATGTCATAAACAGGAATACACCCAATTTAAGTTTTCAGACTCGTAATATAGTTTCATTAATTTGTTAAATTTAAAAAATAACTAATTTTTTGAATTTTTATTTCTCCTTTAGTACGTATGTAAGCTTTAAGCTTTCTAGGTTTATTTGTGTTGAAGCTATCTTTATCAGTAGCTAAGCGGTATACGGCGTCAGGCTTTCAATGTATACAAAAGTAAAACTAGACGCTTGAAATATACATCTTAAAGCATCCCTAAGTAAAATAAGTTTAAAATATTTTGATTTTCTTGGTTTTGGAACCACCCGCACATGGGATCACGCCATTTAAGACGTCTGATTTGAAATATGTGTAAAACCACAAACTAGGGTTCGCTTCTGTACGTTTGCATATTTAAAGTTTTCAATATCGATGTTTCTTGGTTTATTATCTACCTTTATTGGTGGTCACGATGTCTGAAGTGTCAGGTTTAGATGAATCTAAGCCAAAAATCAAGTTTCAAAGATGCACACGCAAAGGTTTTACTATGTACAATACAAAGTTTCATGTTTCTATGTTTATTGGGGTTGTAGTCAGCCACAGAAGTGTTCACGTGGCTTAGGGCGTTCGGTTCATAGCATACGTAAAAAAAAACATAAAAAACATCAGAGATGAGCAACCTAAGGTTTCCTTAATTATGCATATGTATGCTAAGTTTCAGCTTGTATTTCTATATTACAATAAACAGTTTCATATCTATGGTTAGGGATAGACATGCAGACAAGCGATCAGACAGAAAGGCATGGGGACAGAAGTCTTCCTGGTTCTAGAGGACATAAAACGTGAGTTTTCATCACAATCTCGAGACCGCAAATATTCACGAACACAGTACTTTCGCTATCTAGAGAAAGGGAGAATTGACCATATCTCGCATTTAAAAAAGGCTAGTACTTATTATCTTTCAGGAAATATTTTATTTTATTTTATTTAAGGCATTATAAAATATCATTTTTAAGGTCATTTGACATTAAAAATTTGATCCCACAATTTTAACAATTATTTCTAAACAAGTAATAACATATTCAGATTAAATGATTTCAAATCATTACAGTTTACGATTGTCACGGGTGTCAAACTTGCTCTGTTATTCTGTTTGCGTGTTATGCTTTATGCGTGTCATTGATAAGTTGTTTATTTAACTTACGGGGCTAAGATTTAGTATAGCTACACGTTCATACGAGGTATACACAGTTACATTTAAATTATATGTAATATTAATAATAAGATTATGACTAGTATATAATTTAACTATATATTATAAGGTGTACACAATGAAATACTGTATTAATAATATTAATAATAATATTCTAGTAATATTAATATTAATATTAATATTAATAATATTAATAATAATATTCTAGTAATATTATTAATAATATTAATAATAATATTCTAGTAATATTATTAATAATATTAATAATAATATTCTAGTAATATTAATATTAATAATATTAATACTATAAATATTTCACTGTATACACCTCCAATTAATATCAAGTTAAATTAAATTTTAGCCCAATACACTAACTACTTTACCTTAACAATAGTACGAAAAAAGCATAACATGACAAGATTGACCCCTTACAGCTCGTGAAGTGTAAATATTTGAAATAATAGTCATTATTTAGATTATAAATATACACTTGTTAAAATTGTGCAATAACATTTTCATGGTAGAATGATTTTAATTAATATGTTTTGGTGTGTATTCTGAACTCAAAAACGATACACTAAACTTTCCATAGTGTTATTTTTTTTTCAAATAGTGTGGCAGTAAAACTATGTTCAGTGATATCTTCATGTTATCATTTAATTTTGAGTGTATGTTAAAAATATTTCTAAGTAGTATTTTGTTTTCCTTATCTTTATTCTCTATCTCTCTGTTACTTGATTGCATATGTACGTACAATCATTCTTTGTTTACGTCACCCTTAAAAAGTAGCTAGCAAAACTCTACATAAATTACAGCATTCACTGCACAGTCCCCAACTAACTAATTTAAAATTGGAATAGCTATTTATGTTTAATCTTCACTTTTCACATTTAAAGCTGTAATAAAAGTGTGGTTGAAATATAAAGGTATCTATTCTATTTTTCCCCACTGAGGGAAATGTTGGGGTCCGAAACTCGGGTATACTGATTATGTATTTCCTTAAATGGTTTTCCACTTTTCCTTAACACAAATTCTGGCGCACTTACTTTAAATAAAAATTTATTCTCTCCTTCCACATAAGATTCATTAATAAACATGCAAATTGCGTAGGTCTATAACTTTAAATTATATTACTGAATTTGATTACGAATATACTTTTGGAGTTCCTTTTATAAAATACTTACATATTTTTTACGTTTAATATTGATGACATTTTAATATATAACTACAAGTTTTATTAATTTAAAGGTATTGATAATATAATATATCAAAAGTGATATCTTAAAATCACATGACTCGACATATGAATAAGTGAATGTTTTCCTTCTCTCTAGTATTCTATTCTGGCTGTCAGATATATCAATTCATAAACATATGGTTACTAGACTTTTTTTGGTGAGAGTGAGTTTGTAATTAAAGCCACTTCTACATATTGAATTATCAGTAATTTAATAAATAAGTTAATACATTAATTCGGGTTTTTTACAATGTTTGGGTGGGACATTTTAAATCTATTTAAGGGAACTCTCTTCAAACCCTTTTTTAGGGGCTTTTTGATAAATATAATATTATTTAATTAATTAAGTTGATTTCTGGTTCAATTATGATTTTATTGTTTAACAGGTTCAATCAAAGCGTGAAAATGCTCGAATTGTCAGAAGTAATATGCTGTCAACAGTTCAGAAATTATAAAATGAGCGTTTAGGTTAGTTAATAAAATTATAAAATCACATTATTAGAAAGTAAAACTGTTGTTAAAAGTTCACGCTAATTTTTGTTGTTGTCTATTAGGTCTCTAACAACTGATTATTAGACAAGATTCCATAATGGAACGCAACAGGTAACTGATTATGTAGAGTTATGCAACTAACAGCATTTCCGCCTGTTAATTGGACTCTACCCGCAACCAATAATGACCAATATAGAATCGTTGCAGCTCTCACCTCAAAACTACCCCCCCCCCCCCCCCCNGTGGTAGGGTATATAGAGATTCCTTCATCAATGTCCTGATAGATGTCCATTGTAAAAGGAAAGACCACACATGTTCACATATCATCCCCAACCTATGCTGGGGAGACATTGACAACAGACGTGACGGTCCCTGGTTCAATCTCTGACGTTGCCTATTTCCTAACTATCTACCATTGGCCTGTCAAAAAATGATTCGATTCTGATTCTCACTATTCTTCATTCTATTTTGATATTATTTGGATTCACCCACATCAATGAGATTTAAACAAGGGCGTTACGCTAATCTAGTCATCTATTCTGGTTTACTAATAATGGGCAGATTAGGGTTCGAGTACCAATTTGGTCTACTAAGGGTGACGTTCCCTGAATTGCCTCCCCCTCTACTTCATCCACTCAAATTCGGGTGATATTTTGGTCTAAATAACTACCTTTCCTTTACTTATCTCATTAGAGTAATTTAATACGGGTACCCCAATTATATAAAAGACATAGTGAACATTTTGTCATATTTGGCTATAAATGAATGAAAACATTTCGAGTAATTGGTTGATCACTGAAATGTTGCAAACAGTTAGTGAATTTTTGTTTAAGTTAAACAATTTATCTTTGTATTGATTTTAAAATTGGATTTACAAAATAAAATCATTCTCTACTGTGATGGTTAAAGATATAATATTGATAGTAAAAATAATGTTTTGCTGTGCCAAATTAATAACAATTTTTTTTCATATTATATTTAAGTTGAATTGGAAAATAGATTATTAAGAAAAAATTAATACATACATACTACCAATAAATAAGTTTTAACCCCCAAAATAACTACACATTTTTATTTGTCATATTACAAATCTCCAGCTTTACATTATGAACAAAATCGTTAAAGCTATTTTTGAAATATTTATAACTCTCAAAAATGTCTTATCAGTAAACTAGACTTCAACAAATGTTTGCCCAAAAATCAATGATATAATGCTTTTTGTCGTGTCATACAAATCCTAGATCCACATTTATTTTTTAAAATCGCTAAGAAATTCTCGAAATTTTGGAATTAAAAAAATTACACATCAGTAAACTAACGTTTATTGAAGGTCTAAGGTAAAAAAAAAAGATTTTGTAAAATCTAAATATCAAGTTTGAAAAAAACCCATCAAACCTTTATGGATATATGGCCAGGGACAAACAGACTGACAGACATGGGGATGAACAGATTTATAATATCAACTTTTTTTGGATTCGTGTCCACAAAAAGTAAAGATTCGTTGTAATCTTGAGATCGTTTATTTTCAAGATCACAATACATTATATGAGCAAGAAATAACTGTAACGCAGCTAGTTAGGTTGTTTCAGAAATCTTAGTCAACTGACACTTTGTTTTATAGGTAGTAAATATAACTTAATACACATTTTCTAGATTGTTTCCTAATATTAATTGTGTTTTAATGCACCGACCAAAAATCGGGCATTAAAAATAAATTCCCCCACTTTGGTGGCCACGTGGTTTATGGCGCTACTTTCACAGTAGACTAGACTACTGATGATGGGGATCTCGACGTTCGAATCTCGGTTGGGTTTAATGAGAGTGGTTTCTCCAAAATAGTTTTCCACTCTCCCTCCGCATAAATGCAGGTACACTTCCTATAAATATTATCTTCCTCATCCTTAAAACTATTAGCGTAGTTATTAAATAAGCATATAATCTGAACAGGTACTAAGACGAGGTGCTAAAAAGTAGTCAAACTTAAATTTAATTTAAAGAAAGCAAAATAAAAGAAGGTAGTGAAAGAAATACAGGGGGCAAGGCCACCTGAGACTAAGTAAGAACAAAGAGGTGTAAAACAAACAGAGATGAAATCCAAGAACGTTCTCGAAGTTCTTGCCACATCCTCAATACGTGGGACCACATAAAAAACTTTACTTACACTTTTGACAAAGGTATCACGTTCCTAATAAAGGTTTAAGGCGAAGAGTATCTTTCCTATTTCGATATTTATACGGAACTTTCCTCTCTTGACATTTGTTCAAAGACAAATTTTGGCGGCGTATAGCCCAAACAGGGACGTGGCACTAAAGTAACTGGGTGCTAATTATGTGTGGTGTGAGCTGTGTGATTACGAGAAGATACACCAACACTTTCCCAAGGAAATTAACAGAAAATAATAATTTATTCTTCTATGTGAAAACATCCTCAAACTATCCCTGGATGAGATTTGTACATAATATATTTATTTAAAACTATATATTATCACCAATTTACTCATTTTATTCACCATTTAACTCGCTGATAGCAATTACGGTTTCTTTTCTTGTACACTGTTAATTAGATAAAAGCTTTTTATTTACACTGATGCGTTAAGAGTGAGAAAAGCAAACCAAACCAGACGAGGTTCACACCACAGTCTGCGTGTCCACCGATGCAGATAGAATTTAGTGCAGGTGTTAGGGCACTCGATAATATAAACATTTTTTATCTATGCAATTTATTATGGAGTCTTCTATAATTCGACGATGACGTGCGAATCGAGCGGGTCGTTGGTGACACCTTTTAATATTCACGAATAGAAACTCCGCTCTCATGAGAAGGAGGAATGTGAGAGGGTAGGGTGACACCCCGTGCCCAAATTGATTGCAAGTGTAAGGAAACTCCCACCCCCAACCCGTGTTCTGTTATCGGAGTCCCGGTGAATGTGAGCATCCCCTCCCACCTCTCACGCTCAAGACGCCATCAGACGACTACTCGTTTCGTTCCTCTCGTAGAGATAAGGACTCTTTCCTTGGAACAACGTTAAAAAGGAGTATAAGCTTACCACCACTCTTTGTGCCTAGAACTATTAAGATTTTTCATGAAAATAATATTTTCCCACAATTCATAATTGCTGTTAAAGATTTATATATAGCCTAACATAGTTCTAGGTAGATATGTAGACTAAAGGAATATATTTAATTAGGGGGACGGGGGTAGGGGGGGACAAGAAGGATTTTATTTAAAATTGAAAATGTGTCTCATAAAAAACTTAAATACACACTTTTTACAACCTATTATATTCATAGATTGTCAGTAATTCTAAGAGGCCTTCGGATATATTTTTATTACATAAGAAATAAATTATACAACCTAGTTTAAGTTTCTAACTTTAAGGAATAATATTATTACTATTCTATGTTTCATTGAAATACAAGCACAACATAAAAATAAATATGCATGGATTGGCATCATATTTTACCTAGTTCTATAATACACCAGAACATGTACGTAGTAAGGGTTTAAGTTACAAAATTAGGCATTTTTCTACATGTTGTCATTAGTTTTAATTTAAATAAAAATTACATATTTAAAAAAGTACTCAAAAAATGCAAATTCTTTGTTTTAAAATCTAGTTTTCCTTTAAGTTATATTAATACTTAATTAGTTAGTTATTTCCGCATATTTTTTCTAATAGTTTTTATGGATATATGCTTAAGCCTCAGTTATGTGGTGCCAGTAGTAGAGGCACAGTATGGGGAGTTCTTAATAATGGGGGGGGGGG
>CABFWB010001594.1:38911-67978 GCA_902151455.1 Timema bartmani
GAGGGGCGGAGGCAGGAAACTCCCGCCCCGGTCCTCCAAAGGCATTGGTACGCCACTGAAATTAGTTCATGTGTGTCACAAACTGATACGTAATGGTTATCCACCGAATCAGTCCCGATTACTGAGTAAAATTCAATTTAGTGAAAAATCACAACGTGGACACGGGGATCAAAACAAGGAAATTAAATAATGTAAATTAATTTTTAAAGAAAATTTTCAAACTCTATAAATGGAACCATTGCAATCGAAATATTGCAAATTTTAAAGTTTCCACTTTCAATTTAATCCATCATGATGACGTTAACCTTCTGTGACTGGCGATGTTGAATTTTCACAACAGGTGTAATTTTTTTGAAAATTAAAGGTAATTAAGTTGTACCCCCTCCAAGTATTCCTCACTTAGTTCCTACTGCGTAGTATGATGTCATCGAACATTAAAAAAAAAGTTTCTTTTCTTAGGTACGGGAGTTTTAAATAGCGTCGTGCAGGAATGCTGTGAATACGCAACTGCGCCAGTCGCACAAGTCGCGCCACCTTATGTTTACATTGCATAGTTCATACCAGTTCTATCACGTGTCTGAAAGTTCTATCACGTTGATTTATTTTGCTGTAATTGTTGTTCACGTGCGGTTGCTATTATACATAAAAATACTAATTGAAAGAAGGAACAAGGATGAAAAGTCCTTTTTCAACAAAATGTAGGTAACTTTTAGAACTAATCTTGTTTGTAATGGGTTTTGTTTGTTCAAAATACGTCCTAGTTGAAACTTGTATCTTATTATTGTTAGATATTTTGTAAATAAGGTTACAAAGTTTTAAGCAATGTAGTTTTGTATTTATCAATTACAATGTAATAATATGTTTTCTAATAATAAAATAGGTTATTGCAACAGTTTAACATTATTATATTTTTTTAGTAAAATTTAGAAAAATACAATAACTCTCAAGTATTTATTTAATTATATGGCTTCGATAATAATATTGTTTGATTATTATTTAGAATAGTTCTTCTTAAACTGTAGGTCGTGACCCCATATGCAGTCACGTAGCTGAATGTGAGTGTCGCGAAAAATGTGGCAACAGTAAACTTCTGTGGGATAATTACTTACACCACCTTTGAAGTAATTTAGAAGATTCCGAATTGTTAATATTTACATTATAATAGAAAAACAAAGCAATATTACATTAGAATACTGGTAATTTCTCACTAAATAAATTGGAATTGTTAGATTATATAACTCATAAACAAACAACAAATATATTACTATTGTAATTTCTTCAAACAAAATACGTCTACAAAATTTTATCTATAAATTAAACGTTATCAAATTTTAAAGCTTAAACAATTATTGGTAACTACAAGTGCAATAAAATTTATATTTAAACTAATTATTCCCAGCAATAAAGAGAATCATAAAGTGGCTATCTACTAATAAGACTAAATTTTATAGAGATACATAAAGGAAACATTAAGTGTTCAATAAAACAATTTTACTTTCCAAAATAAATCTTCTAGTGAGAAATAATTCATGCTTACACAGAACGATTTTAATCACATAATTAACTAAGTGTTCAAACAGCCAAACCAACCATAGGTCGATTATATTTATGTATTTAATAAAATATAAAGAGTTTTTATTTTGTCATCCTGGAGCGACTATGTCCAAGTCCAGAGCAGGACCTCTCGTGGTTGTGTCGGAACTAATAGTCCACCATGTTAGCTGAGCACCAGCATTATATATAGGTCTAGTTGATGGAAATAAGGGGGGGGGGGTTATCTTCATATTAAAAGTATAACGCCACGTTGCGAACACGTGCTAGCAGCATGATTCTCTTGTTAACAACCTTGATAATCTTGACACGTCATCTAGACGCGTAAGCCGGAAATCTGGTGAGTTGGCAGTTAAGCTCACATGAGGTTCATTGGTCGGACGGCTAAGCCAATCAGCGTAGGTCTAGATTACCTCATTGAAGTGAATCGTCGATGCACCTTTCAGAGCTTTGTCAGTATTCACTTAACCATAGAATTCAGTGCGAACTATTCTGTCATGGAACTCGTGCTAAGCCAGAAGATACAATGAATGTATAAAGCACATATTTTAGACATAGTAAGGTGTTGTAAATATTTGATATTGCAGGATATCTATATGTATTGCTTAATTGGGGTGGGTAGTAATAATGTAACATTTGCAAGCAATGCTAGTGTTACGATGAGCTATTTACTATTTAACTAATGTCTGAGCATATTGCCCGAAAAGGTTGTTGAGATGCGCTTGTAAAGCACTTGTAAAAGGTTCTTCAGGGATTCATCTCAATAAGTGAGTGTGCTTTCAGGGAGTTTCCTTAGAATCAATATTAAAAATAAACTTTATTAGCTCAAGATAAAGCCCACGTTGTTGGGCACGCTTACCCAAGCAGTGGTATTAGTTTTTTCTGGTTTGCCTATGATGAGAATGTCAAGGTTTGAATTCAAGATCGGGTGCTTTTAAAAAAAAGTTTGTAACTCTCCTCCCTTGTGACTACGAGTATTTTCCCTCTAAGTCTTACCTTTTATTATATTTCTACCATTTGTGTAACTAAGAGTGTACATCCCGAGCGTGGTAAAAGAATATATACAATGGTGAGAGTATTTAAAATCCAATACATTCCTTTTTGACAAGCCTACCTATTCACTAAACATATTGCTTATAAACGTCCCTAATAATAGAACCATTACCACATGAAATTTGCCAGCCCACAATCCACCAATGATAGATGTTGACCATGTAGGGACTCAAATCAGTGATCGCTTGACATTGAGAATACGAGCACTACCGAGTGATCTTATTTGTAGTGCACGCCTTTCATAAACAAGTATATTAAGATTGGCAAGGACTTACACTTTGTGACGCCTCACCCTTTTCCTCCCTTATTCCCTACTTGTCAGGAGGTGGCCAACTGTCACTGTGTTTAGTATGTAGTCAACTTATTTAGACAGTAATGTTCCAATTTTATTGTAGGTAGAGTTTTGTGTAAACATGGCAGGAACCGGTTGTACACGGTTGTGAAAGTCGACAGTCTGCGAAGGCCTATGTCGGTAACGTGTGAGATTGATGCATCTCCTCTTGAGTTCCACAGTTCAGTCTCCGGGAAGCCTCTACACACACGGTACACACTCATCCCGAACCCGTTGACATTTTAGTCCAACAACTGTTCGCATTCCTGACATGAAATCTACTGTCCCTGAAGCCTCTGGCACCATATTGTATTTTCCACCACCCTCCCCTGTGGTTCGTCCCACGGACCGACGTGCCATCAGTACGTTTCTCACGCCTGGACACGCTAACCACATTGAACTAAAGTTGTACGGGGTTCCGTGAGGTTTTCTCAGCTCAGATATTCCCATACAGTTTACCTTTGACCTCTTTCGTGCTTCCGACGTACAATAAAACACTATTATTGATATAATATCAGGTAAGTTGAAATTATTCTATATTAACCTAAAATGTCAATAAGATATTCTTGAACATTAATTAACTTAAATGATTGAAATTATCATTGGGAATGGGTAGACACCCGAACATCGTAGCGTATATAGGATGTTCATACAATTCTCACTCCATTATAAAACTTAACAAAAGTAGTTTTTTAGTTATCTTAAAATGGTTTATGGTAGTTAATTACCAATTTTAAATCATATTTGTTTTCATTAAGTGGACTATCATTATTCGGTCAATAATTCAGAAAAACAGATAGTGCCTAAAAGAATACATTTACTAAGGACTATAATGGGATGAATAATTTATTATATTTGATATTAGTGTTTTTACACTTGGTGCTGCTAGAATAATACAAGGAACAAGGCTCGCATTTAGCTCAAATACCGTTTATGGAGGTCAAATACTTTCTGGAATACACTATGTGAGAGAGGGCTTTACATCTGGTTTCCCCATACTCGCTTTAAGATATTGTGGGTGCACTGCTCATAAGTTACCCTTATCATCTGTAATAATTAGAGATAGCCTTTAATGGCTCTTGTGTTGACCGAACTTGTTAAAAAATAAGGCTAATTTTACAAGCAATCTACATATAAATGGCATTATTATATAAGCGGTAGCTCCATATTGACTTACCCTCACCTATTTAAAGACGGATATTTTCTGTAGTCGATCATCATTTAATGAACAACACATCATCCGTCTATAATGGCCACAGACAAAACATTACTGAGTACATTTACAGTCATTGGTTAATGTATTTTTTAAACACCGTGTCTTACTATTCATCCGGGCTTCACCCATTTAACTACAAAAATGAACCGCTTCAATGGTACCATAGTTTAAGGGGACAATTTCACAATTAGTTCGACTGCCATTAATGGGGAGATCGGGCCTCAAATTCCAATCAGGTGTACTGGGGCTGGTTTTCTCTAAATGGTTTCCCACCCTCCCTCAAAGTACGTGTGGGTTTATTTATTCTACTTTTTCTTTACAGGCTTACTGATCCATAGCACATGAGAGTAAATACAGTATAACGGATGTGTATGCCTCGAACGGGTTGTGAGTAAGACGTGGGGAAAATATAATATATCAATGGTATCGGAAAAGTGATATTAAAATTTTAGATTAAATGTAGTCGCATTTTTTTCAAGGAAGAGTGGGGAACCTTAAATGATAGAACACTCAATTTATATTGTCTGGATTCAAAACCCAATTTCCCCGTCATGGGCACTTTAGTATATTGCAAAAGTAACACTTAATAAAGGGTAATATTTGACAATACGGTTTTAGTAAGCAAAATAATTTTATAACGAGACTTTCAAGTACTTTAATAAAACGTATCAATACCTTTAGCCACCTTATAAAAGTTGAATATCTAAGACCCTTCCAACAGTTTAGTAATGATCAAATAGATTAGCTCCTGATCTTTTCTGACAGTTGAAATGTCACCGTCCCTATTCATCCGAATTGCAAACGTTCTTTGTCACTTTTTTGAGAGTTTGAGTAAATTGATCTCACTTGTCAAAGCCAGTCTCACCGAGAGCTAAGCAATGGGCTAGTCGAATATCATGAACATTCATACTCATAATTCTTAAAAATGAAAGAAGATATAAATATAAAATTATTTACCGCTTTCTAGATCTCTTTTATTGGGAATGACCTACCTTAATGGATGGAATATAGGCCAGAGAATAATCTTGAGTGTTTTTATATTAATTTTATATATTGCTCTTGCTAAACATTTGGGCGATCCTTCTTTAAATACACTGATAGGGTAAGAATGAATAAAATGTAATTTGAGGAAATGCACACGCATTTAGTGGAAGTTGATTGTAAAACTGTAACCCCCCCTTTGATTTGATAGGTTCACCACACTATAAATAAAAGGTAGGTTGATTACAAGAGAGTTTTTTTTATTCATAACATACAACTCGTAGAAAAATGAAAGTGAGACATACAAAGAGTAGCCGAGTGAAAAAGTCAACAAGGACTGATTGAAATAATAAATAATGGGGCAAGGCCCCAAGTCTTTGAGAGAAACAGAAAGACAATAATAAAGAATACATATAAAATTGACCCAGCGCAGAAGGCGACTAACCTAACTAGAAAAGGTTAAATAAAGACAAAAAGTATTGGTGTACACAACTCATCGATGCCGGTACAAATTCGACATGAGTATGCTAAATAATTACTAACTGCCATTTCAAGGCGCAAAAGAGGAAATTTAACAAACAATCAATGACTTAAATCAATCTCATCAGTTATAACATACACCATTTAAATTAGATCAATCTAACTATTAACTTGGCCGAAGCGCTAAGTGCGCGGGCTCGCGGCCCCAGAGTTGAACAACAAGTTCATTTATTACAAAAGACTAAACCCTTAAAACTTTGACAAGCAAACCAAACATTTCAATAAGTTTAACTTTAAGAAAGATAACTAGCGCCCCAAGATGGCGGCGTAATAAACCCCAAACCCGTCCGTGAGGCGGACAAGGCGGGTCTGCAAAAATAAACGGAGTTTAAATATCAAACAATCCATAATGGCTGACAGGCAAATCTTGCAGTCTCTAAAGAAATTAAATTTGAGTAACGTATAAATAAATAAAGCCGAAACATATAAATTTTGAACATGAAGAGCCAAACATAATTTTGATACGACGGAATATAGACTAAGTCTAAAGCTAAGACAAGTGTCTCACCTAATTGAGCGCAGAGAAATGAGTGACATCACTACACAGTCCAGCCGTTATATACAACACAAAGTCTGTCACGTGTTCACATACGGCGGGAAACACAGATGGGACAGGGNCTTCGAGAACAGTCTCGTTTAGCCTCGTAATAATTCAAATTCACGCGCCGGTGGATAGTTCTTATTTCACCAGAACACAATCGTTGGCGCATATGGGTCTGCGCATCTCGATGTTCCCCTGACCGAGTCCAGCTCGGAGCAGTATCTAGAGTCACGGACGGTTAGTTGGATACATGATGTTTAGCTGAGTGCGCGTGTTTTCGGAGCCGTGAAGCGGGCCAGTCTAATGGGACCAGGCTAGGTGAGTCCATACCGTCTTCTTTAGATTCATGTCTGTGACAACGTCACAAAACCACCAAAGTAACAACCTCAGTAGACCCGGGGGATATTTGAATAGTCACTTTGTTGTCTTATGCAGACCATATAAGAAGATTCTGACGTTCAGGCCGCGTGCCAACAGATAGGAGTCTTCTGGTTTTCATAAATTGGAATATAGTCAACTTTTAACTCATTGGAAAATATTATTTATTACAAAGTATTGATTATAAAGTATAAAGTTTTCTTATCCTTTAAGATGCGAATAACAAATATAAATATAATGTAAATAGTTGTGCAATCAAATGTTTACAACTTAGTTTTTTTTACGTATTATTTTCATTAATTACTAAACTCAAGATGCCTTATTTTGACACATCTTACAACTTTATCGGACTGTCCATTCATATTCATGTTAATGAGGTACATATGATTAGGCTGTGATATAGAGTAAGTACATCCATATTTGGGTGGTTGAAGATTTATAAGCCATTTAGGAAAATAAACCCTCATTACAGTCGGCTGGGATCCGAACATTGATCTCCTCATTAGAGGCAATACATTTTTATTCAGAGAAGGGCATCTTAGACCATCCTGCTACCGATATAGGTGTGCCCTTTCTTGTTCAATTAACCATACTATAACATGACCCAAAAGTAACTTAAATCTAGAACAGGCACAGCATCATGTTCTTCCATCGAAAGTTCGTCACTATAAAAAATAAGTGTAGATTTTTAACAAAGCTATTTTTTTTCATCTCTTTGAGAACTCTGAGTTAGATGGACAGACAAGTATTTGAATCAGCTAAGGCTTCTGATGATAAACACGATGATAGGAATCGACTGAACCCAATCGTCGTTAGGGCACGCTTAGGCCGTCACGTGTGTTACTATGAATTAACACGTTCGCTAATAGTTAGTCAAGAACAGATCAGAAACGAGGTCACGTGAGGGGCTCTAAAACACTCTCATGATTCCAGAAACATCCGCGTTGTCGACTAGGCATGACTTGAAATACTCGTATCTTTCTCCGTTTTGTGTGACATCTTCTTGGGAGACCCAATCAACTGTGAAAACCAACTGACCCAATCAGCGTGCATGCGACTACAAAGCGAAATATAAACAGATTTTTTTTTTAGTTTTCATTTATTTGAGATGTTTAACACGCACGTTCTGAACCAACTAATTATATCAGCACATGACCTATAAACTTACTTAAGTTTACATCAGACACAACATCGGTCGTTAATTCAGCGCTGTGAAAGGGAGAATATACATTTCACGAATTAAAAAATTATTTGGTCACACCTGGAATTGAACCCGGGAACTTTATCTCAGTAGAAAGACCCACTACCGACAAAGTTAAGGTCTCGGACAACAAGTAGCCACCCTAGATGTTGTAAGATGATATGAAATAAAGGTAGGATCATTCTCTTTCTGTGAGGACTTGTTTCAATACATAACACAATCATTTGAAAACATCCATCTTAATCTTAAGAAACTTTTTATTCATTAATTTTTTTAAATTTCATAATCAGATGTTTCTAGTTGGTGATTCAAAACATAATGGGTTAACATATATTTCTGATAGCCCGTGAATTGCTGCGTCCTCCGAACAGATTTTATTCTCTACTTTCTGAAAACGTGTAAATCGAGTCTTAAGAGTTGGATAGCCCAGTTGAAGAACTCACGTGAGACGGTCTATGTACACTAGCCGCTATCTGTCAAAATATCACGTTGCAGTACTCGGTACACACCAGAGAGTCCTCTCTGTAAGAATCTTCTGTGCAATAGCGAGAAGTGAAACTTCCACACGTCGTTGATACATTACATAAACCAATTGGTCTTCGTGCCGGCTCATTGTGGGTAAACTTAGTTTGTTCAGGCCTGTCTAAGAGCATGCATGACATGACTAGCGGTGGAGTCAGTGGTAGCAGTGAAAAGAATCAACTGCTGGATATTGTTTGATAGAAGCAGTCTAAAGGGCTAGCTGTACTCAGAATCTAATGGCAGTAGTATAAAGTAGGAGATGTGTTATTGGTCCAGTGGAAGCAGTGTAAAGTTAGAACTGTGCTATTTATTCAGTGGAAGTAGTAGGACGTATTAATTGGGTTTCAACCCATTGGTAGAAATGTAAATCATTATCCGTGTTTTTTGTTCAATATAATCAGCGTAACGTAAGTATGCTCAGTGTTTTTACTTTATCTTCAAACCTCGGAGAGAAAGTATTGTCATCGTCAAAAATATCGAACTAGAGATTTTGATAATGTCGACGTTTCATGACCCTCTGAAACAAAAAAAGTGGTTTCCATAATGAAGTCTGTCTGTAACTCAGGTTAGATCCACAACTATTTTACCGATTGGCATAAACTTTGGTGTCTGGGGTCTAAATAAGGTCAACCCGAGGTATTTTTGGAATTAGGTTTCTAACCCTAAAATTAAAGGTATAGGTCCCACATAGATTCTGTGGTGCTGACTGACAGCTCACAGCTGACAGCAGACAACTTTGAAAAGTTAACAGATTAAATTATGTCCCTCCAGCGAACCATATGATCTGCAATAAAATGTGTTTATCAGCTGTCACTTCTGACAGCCAAAATTGAGGTCCATACAAGAAACATATGACTGTTTTATTTATTTTTTATTTATGTATATTTATGTATATTTATGTATATTTATTTTTTATTTATTGTTGACCTTGATATGTTGATGTTAGGGCTAGTATTAATTATTAATTTTTTCCATGATATTATTTTTTTTTTAATTTTACATTTAATCCCATATAAGTTTTTATTATTATAAATAAGTTTTAGTAATTTTTTTTTGTTATTTTACAAATAACTATTTGTTAATAGTATTATTAATAACATTATAAACGTGATAAGATATTATAATATTAAAATGTTATGATATTTAATTTTATAATATCAATTTTATAATAATATTTTTTTTTAAATTTTGCATTTAGTTCCATATTTGTTTTTATAATTATAAATAAATAATTTTTAATAGATTTTTGTATTTTACAAATAGAAATATTAATAACATTATAAATGTGAAAAATCTGAAAGTACTACTATTCCTATAGAAAAATATATAGACTTATGGTGATTGTTAGTACTAAAACCAAATATTAATGCAAGATTCTTTGATGATTGAATAATTTGGCCGAAGGATTATAAGTAGGCCTAACCTATATTTTGGCAGCCAGTCATATCAATTGAAAAGTGGGCCTTTACAATGAATTTATATATTTAAATATTGTAAAGTTATGTAAAAAAACAACTTTTACTCGCAGATTTAATTCCTTTTTTGAGCACTTCATAAAGGTCTAAGCACATTTGTATTAAGTCCCTTAACCTGGTGGTAGCCTACTGTTTAAAAACTAAAACCTTTGTGGCTATGTAGGACCTTGTGACAATGTTTTTCATAAAGGCCTAGGCCTAGTTGTATTAAATAGGTATAATGTGATATCATAATTAAAGTTTCACTTGATACCTGGACCCAGTTATTGAGTAAAAAATTTTCACACTTAGCTATGGAAGTCTGGTGCTTATTTAAAAATATATAAACTAGGACTAATGGCTTGAACAAATCAACACTAACAAATAAAATAATGATTGAGTAGAAAAACAAATTGTACTTGAATTTTTATATTCCTTTTTCTAACACTTCATAAAGGCCAAGGTCCAGTTGTATTTAGCCTACATTAGTTAAAGTTTCACTTAAAACCTGGGTTCATTCGTTGAAAAATAAATTCACAAACAGCTGTGGTAATCTATAAGATAATGGTGAATAGAATCCTCTATATATAAACACTTTTATTTATACAAAATAGTAAGTAATAAATTATTGTATATAATCATTTCCCTCGCAAGGATACGGAGAATCCAATGATACCTTACTCATATTATAATTATTTGAAAATCTTTTTATATTTACAACTTTAAACAACTCACAAAGAAACGTAAATATTAAACTGTTGTTCAAAATTTTAATTTAAGTTATCTAGGTTTAAGTTATTGGGTTGCTGGGCTATTAAAGTATTATAATATCAATTAGTAATCCTTATTATTATATACTATTCCAAACTGTCAAAACCCAATATTTCAAGCATTATCAACACATTTCTCTTGAATTATTAGGATCCCGCTAAGAGATATGGAAATATCCCGTGACTTAGATGAGTTTTGATTTAATTGTTTATCATAATGAATATTTTTATTAATTATGTTCTACAGCCTCATTTTGAGGTTATGAACTGGAAAAAATAATTAAAAATTAAACATTTTGTGCTATTGTATGAGTACTATATAACAATTCAAACATTTTATTTTTAAATGAAAAAAAATTCTTATCTTTAGAGAAAATACTGGTTTCATCAAGGTAAACAAAATCCATATATATTGAATCGGACATATGCTGGAGGTATTCTCGAAGAAAACATATTTTATATGCTCGCCTTTACAATATGTTATATTATTTTGTTTTAATATGTAGGCCTATTTATGATAACTTTAAATAATTTAACAAAAACAAACAAAAATCAATATCCTAGAAAATATGTTTAGGCCTATAAAATAAATGACAATGACAAATCAAAAGCTATCCTAATTAATAAAAATCTATTTTAAATTCACTACTCTTAAACAGTTATAACAAAGTCTCTAATAAAAATACAATAACTTATAACTTGATATCTTGGCCTGGTATTTTATTTATCAACACTGGAGAAAGACTCATATGTATTTTTTATTACACTTCACATATTTATTTGAAATACTATAAAAATCCTAAAACTCGAGATTCAGCCTAGAGAGCAACACAACACAATCTTGGGGTTAAAATATTTATTTAATAATCTTGATACACTTGAATTTTCGAATAATGTGTATCGATCACTGAGAAACACTCACTATTTTTTTATCCCACGCTTTAATGTTATATTAGATAAATAATTATTCTAAGATCACTAAAAAAAGTTTAATTTCCAAGGATAACACGCTTACACATCGAAATAATATTCAAAAAAGAACAAACAGATTACTAAGTAGCCGAATTAATATTCAAAAAAGACACTATAATATTCAAATTTGTAATAAAATTATTACCGGTAGCATGCAATACTCAACTACAAATATTTGTTTAAAATATTTTATTCGCTTCAACTTGTAAACACACGCACGTTGTTTTATTAACTGTATTTTATACGATAATTCACTGTTATAATGTCTATTTAAAATTGTTAGATTTTGGTTATGAAAATAAACCGTTTGGTTGGTTGTTAAGTTTTGAAATTTTCTTTTGCTGTTTAATTTAGTTTAATTATTAAAAGCAAGAGAACGTTAAAACTCGCCTTATATGCTGAAAACAAATATGGCCACTGGATAGAAGCTATGCTGCCGGTTGATGACGCAGAGGAACTTATTTCAGATTGAACGGCGAATTGTATCAAAACGCGGTGTTTACAAAATTTAAACTTTATATTATTTCACAAACATTTTTATCATTTTTCCTCTTGATTATCAAAAACCATTTATTTATGTTGAAGATATGCGAAGCCAGTTATAAAAATATTAATAGCTGAATAGAATACCATTAAATGTAAAATTTCACGCTCTATTTAACCCACAAGAATTAAAAGAAAAACTAGAATGAATTTACTAGACTTTTTTTCCTTAAATTTGATTATGTAAAATAAAATTATAACTGTAATCCTTGGGAAGTATTGTTGAAAGTGATTGATCATATTTTTAGTGATAATAATAGTAACGTTTAGCAAATAATTATTATTTCCAAATATGGTAACAAAAGTTACTTTCAGACAATGTTGGCACTACTGATAGCATTTGCTAGCTTCTGCTAGCTGTAATGTAATCATGCTAACGCTACTGTAGTTTACTTAAGGGTGAAAATAGAAAATATCGTTTTTGATTTACATTTATATCTGGACTTTTTTACTACTATAAACATGATGGCAATCCTCATTTTCTCATTAAAATCATTTTGAGGGTACTTTACATAGAGATTTTCCCATTTTTATAATTTCCCCGCAACTATTTGAGAAAGAAAGTATCTTATTATTATAATATTGTAGTAATATTAAAGATAAAAATCTTTTATTTTAAATATATTTTTATAAAACCAATAGATTCTGAGCTATAATCCAATATATATAGTTTTTAATACGATTCTTTGAAAATGAATTTGATTCTTATGATCTTCGGTGGAGAAAGATGTTTCTCTTTGCTCAATTTGTTCTGTAACAATGTTCATAGTTCCTAATGCCATAGAGTAGGTAATTAATGGTGTAGATTATTTTATTTATGATTTTTTGTGTATTCGTTCTACAAAAATGTATAAACCTATTATTTTGTTTCAAAAATTCTAAGACGGTTTAGTAAATGTCTATTTTAAGAGAAAAGCAAGAAAAAGTTAGTGAGGTGTGTAGTACCATTTATTTTAATATGTATTTATCTTAAGCTCTAAGCTGTGCCTATTGCCCTATGAAAGTAAGATAAAGCGGGAAATGTGCTATTTCCTAGTAGAATCAGTGTAATGTTAGGAAATGTGTTCTTTCCTAGTAGAATCAGTGTAATGTTAGGAAATGTGCTCTTATCCTAGTAGAATCAGTGTAATGTTAGGAAATGTGCTCTTTCCTAGTAGAATCAGTGTAATGTTAGGAAATGTGCTCTTTCCTAGTAGAATCAGTGTAATGTTAGGAAATGTGCTCTTTCCTAGTAGAATCAGTGTAATGTTAGGAAATGTGTTCTTTCCTAGTAGAATCAGTGTAATGTTAGGAAATGTGCTCTTTCCTAGTAGAATCAGTGTAATGTTAGGAAATGTGTTCTTTGTCCAGTGGAAACATTAGAAACTATTACTTGTATTTTGATCCAGTGGTAACAATGTAAGATAAAGAATAAAGTAGGAACTATGTTCTTTTTCTAGTGGAAGCAGAGAGAATTATTAGATTTGTTCTTTGTCCAGTGGAGGCAGTGTAAATAGTGAGCCATTCTTTTTTGCCCAGTGTCAGCAATATAACAAGTGTTCTTCTTTATACAGCATTAAGTATGAATTGTATTCTTCTTTTCATTGTGAAAGAAATACTTATTTTTTATCTTATTCTCTGATGTAATGTAGCACCCTTAATATTGTAACAAACCAGAATTTATTAAAAACTGTGACCTATTTTAAAGAGCTTGAGGCTCTGCAATACAGCAAAACACATTGTTTATTTTTATTTCGCCGTATTTAAGTAGAATATTAAGGTAAGAATAATAAAAGTAGAATTTAGTTGCGATGTACCCACATTTGAGAGAGGGGAGATTGAAAGACAATTTATGATAAGTCAAATTTTGGGTGTATTGATAAATACACCCCAAATTTCTCTTGCCCTCCGTCACCGTCAAACCAAACCAGACGTACCTGATGTCTTAGCCCACGTAGCCACCAATGCGAGTGACTCAGCATTGCCAGCGTTTTTGTGAGGGTTTGTTTATGTTGCGGTCACAATCTATAAGTAGACACGGAATATATTTTATTTCAATCTTGACATTGTTATTACTCCCCCTAATTATTTTATTTTTCCATCCTGACTCTTGAAACCATAATATAAGGTACTGAAAGTAACGACAAAACTTTATATATATATATATGTTTTTTTATCATCTGTAATATTTTTTTCTCCTCTGGGAAAAAGTTTTTAATTATAATGATTTTAACGAGTTTGAAATGAACTAAAAGTTGGTCTACGAGACTCTTCTTCCCCTAAGTGAACTTTTAACAAGGCTGCATCGTAGCTTGGTGTGTGCCTACAGTCTCAGGCAGACACACTGGCTTGGTAGTTCAATGAGACTTTGTCGTGTTTAAGTAACATACCTACAAAATTACATATATGTATATAGTAAACCATTGAAGTGCCCACATATTCATTAGTGAAGATATTTATCTCTCTCGCTCAGGAACAGGAATGAACAGATAGAATTACCAGGTTAAATGACCCTCTAGTATTAGGTGTCACTATCGCTTTAGACTACACTGCAGAGTAAAGGCAAATTGGGATTCAAATCCCATTTGGATGTACTGGAGGTAACTTTTCCAAAATTAATTTTTACTTTCTCTCCATGCAAATATGGGTACAATTCCTCTTAATTTAACCTCCCTTGTCCCTAAGTTCACTAGCGTAACTAGCAGATATGCGTATAAACCGAACAGGTAGTAAGACATGGTGCTACAAAAAAGATGTAATTAAATCTTTTTATTAAAATAAGGCCATTATTGTATTTTTTTAGTCTACAGGTTTTTTTTCTTGTAAGTTGATGAAATTAAATTAGTCACAACATGCTACTATTTTACGGTAAAAAACCTTCAATGGCGTGAGTCCACAAGCAAACTATACTGTATGTTGGAGAAGATAGTGTCAACATTGGCGAATAGATGGTGTCATGTGGTCAGCACAATGAACCCTCCAGCCATCAATCTCAATTTTATAGACCAAAGCTGTTACTTATTTATTCAATAACTCCTCAATTTGTCCTCAAGAAGCTGAGTTGACCTTGTTCCAGGCCTATTGCTTTACAGACCAATCTGGAAGGGCCGGAGATAGAACCCGTGACCAATGGATCTACAGCCAGTAACTAATATGACTAGAGCACAGAGGCGGTTACTACGTGACTCTCTCTCTCTCTCTCTCTCTATATATATATATATATATATATATATATATATATATATATATATTTGTCTGAATATTACAAAAAGTATGTTTAGCTTGGTTTTATTAAAAAAATCGTTCTGGTCTTGCTGTCTTTCCACGCTATCCGGATATTTAAATTGATGAGGTAAGAACGAAGGATGTATGATCCATTGCAAGTGTTCTCAATTTTCACAGAGAAGAAGTAACAAGTCATTTAGAGAAAACCAACCTCACTACACCTTCCTGTATCCTAATCCTGACCCTCCTGCCACTTTTTATCACGTGCCCTTTGGTGTCGTATAGATTAATTTTAAAAACAACTTTAGTGTCAACCGAGTCGGGGCCCCCATGGTCTAGGGCGCTAGTCTCGCAGTAGACTAGTCTGCCGATGAGAGAAAGATTGAGGTTTGAATCTTAATCGGGTGGACTGAGGATGGTTTTTTCCAAATGGCCTTCCACTTTACTTCCATGCAAATGCGGGTACAGTTTATATAAATATGACCTTCCTAATCCATAAAACCCTTAGCGTAATTAGTGCATTAGCTTATAAGCTAATCGGGTAGTAAGACGCGTTGCTAAAAAAAGTTATTTCTGGTATCTGGTCTCATGGCGCCTCTTATATAACTATAAATAAAACAAATATTGGTTTTCGATGTTGTTTTACCAAAGCAACTTAACCACTAACATCACATTAAAATATATGTTTACATTATAAAAATTAGCAGTGCTGTTATAATATAATTATTGCATACAACTTAAATTGGCGAGTCACTTAAAAAAAAAAATATCACTTTAAAGGAAATACTTGAAGCGAGGATGAAAACTACCATATTGAAAATTAATTTCTAATACAACTCTTTTTATTTTTATTTCCTTACCGTCTGAATTAATTAGGACTTGACTGGGAAAAAACGCCGCATCCGGATGATTACTCTTCCACATCCTACTGCACGTCAAGGCTGTCAGCATTTAACTATACTAATGTAGGTAGGTAGAGGAAGAAGATAGTCTTAAAATTAATATACCTGATTATTATGAATGGAAAATAAATGATAAGATACAAACCTAGATACCTATATTAAACTCATTATTACATACCTTTATGAATATACTTGAAATTTTCTAATCTTTGTCACAAGTAAACTACTCTCAATTACGAATTGAAAACCTTGGATTTGGAGAAGCTAATAATTATTTATTTGAGAATGTTGTAGATTTTAATTGGGTTTAAAATTAAATTAAAAACCTCAATATTTTAAAGTTAATAGACCTTGCAAAATATTAACAAATGAAAAGCGTAAATATATTTATAATTTCATTTTGTCACTTAATTACTTGTTTTTAACGTAATATTAGAAGTTTACAAAAAATTAAGTTAGGGCTTAGAGATTCTTTAAACTCTTTCACTAAATAATATAATATGTAGTTTAAATTTTCCAAATCATAATATTCTGACAAGAATTTCATTATTATAAAAATAAATGGTAAAAAATAGTCGCACAAAATTTCAAATCTAATGTATTAAAGCACGGCATATTTTCAAAAATGCTATTCCAGGAGTATTCCTTTAATAGGCTTTTCTATGAAAACCAACACAAAATATTGCTAATCAAAATCAACACTCTTCATATTTAAATTTTAAACAATATTGCTCAAATATTTAAAAAAAATTTCAAATATCAGATATTTGTAAAATACCGTCATAGTTTTTAATTTGTAAAAAATAAAACATATTCTTATTTATTTTCAAGAACAATATCAGATTACTCATTTTGAACAAAATCTTTAGGATAATTTTCAAAAAAATTAAAATTTTCTAAAATATAGCCCTGATACCTACAAATATTGTATTTAAATTGGTATGTTTAAATAATTCATTATTTTCTAAATCAATCAACATTGAACTATTCTTATTTTTTTTAAGAAAGTATAAAATATAAAATTATGTAAATGGTAAAATAGCTTACTTATACCCTCTTTGAATCAATTCATTAAACTTATTTTTCCAATAATTTGTTTATTTAAAAAACATCATCAGTATACTTTCATTATTTACTAAGATTTTCGCGCCAACAAGGTATACAATTTAATGTTTCATATCAAAGACTCTACAGATATACATTCTAAAAAATTTGATAGATCCATTCTCAAAATAATTTGAATTTTCAAATATCACTCATCATCAGCCATCAGCAAACTACGCTTAAACGAATGTTTACCCAATAAACAAGTATACAGAGTTGGAGATGATCACTCTCTAGATATTAAAATACAAAATCACTGAGCTAGTTTTGAAAAATGGATGTCCAAAAATTACTTATCCTTAAACTACCCTTATTTTAAGGG
Organism: Timema bartmani; assembly: GCA_902151455.1. Classification (NCBI taxonomy): domain Eukaryota; kingdom Metazoa; phylum Arthropoda; class Insecta; order Phasmatodea; family Timematidae; genus Timema; species Timema bartmani. The sequence goes on from CABFWB010001594.1 coordinate 56,497, forward strand.
TTAGGGTAAAAATAATATATCCTAAATAGCATGTTTGAAACAAATCCGTAATATCGTCTCGTATCTGTGTCAATGGACAGACTGAAAGAATAGTACAAATTTTTATGTTTCATTTGTTTAGGTGCACATAAAATGTAAGTATTTATTATAATAATCGAGGTCAAAAATGTTCTTAATAACGATGCTTTCTGTTAAATGAGAAATTAAAAAGAAGCTTTAAAAGAAAGATTATTTTAATTAACAATTTTAAAAATGCGTTTATTGGAAATTAATATGATTTAATTGTAACAATGGATGGATCAGTTCACTTCTTTAGTTCCAATAGTTCTTAACTTAAGAACTGAAATCCGATTTTGTTCTCTGAAAGTCTTTTTTCATTTCATCAGATCTTAGGCTGAGTATATTAATCATGAAAGAAATCCTAAATAATACAAAAGATATAACAAAGTAAATATAGTTGAATTAGACTGAATTAAGTCTCAAATTAGTAGACAAGAACGAGGTTTAGTGCTGTTTTAGTGCTTGTTGTGACAATGTAGTTTAAATGTCAGCTTACAATAGAGCGTAAAGCCCTAGCTCATATTTAGAGACTAAATATTTCCTGTAATATTTCAATCGTAAAATTATTCAGTAAATTGTCCATGGTGGTAGCTTGCTGCCAGCTATAGAAGTTTAGGGGCGCCATCAAATAATGTGGGGACAGATGAATGGGGGAAAATGAAAGCTGTTGGGAGTGTGAAATAGGGGATGTGGTGTGGCGAAATATGTTAGTAAACACTTAAGAAAGATTTGAAATTATTTTAATTATCTAATTGGTGATATACTTAAAATTAAATACAAACAAAATATAACGGGAAATTCCTATAAATATATCAGATCATTAAATCCAGGGAAAAAAGATAAAATTCATTAAAACTTTAAAAGTGTTAGCATACATATTTTAAAGCAGATCCAATATTATTGACACATTCAAAGCGGTATTATATTCATTAGTGTGAGAAGAAAACTGGAATTGTGGTTATTGATTTATTGTAGCTCCCCGGATAGTGTTCATGGTGTTTAACGTCCTTGTGAGAAATAAAACTGAAGTTTACACTATAAAAACTAGAATATATCAATTGCATCCGTTACATTTAAATACTTAGAGGTTTTTCACCCGAAGAAACCAATTTAAAGTTTTCAGGAAAAAAATTAAGATAATTAGTGTAAATATACGGGTAGCCTAAACGGGTAATATGAAGAGGAGCACAAAAAGCCCATCTAAAACTTCACTTACATTCAGCCTCGTTGTTGCAAGCCTCCTTTAATATTATAGCCTACTAGCGGATCATTGCAACGTTGACTGTAATCTGTAATGCTAGAATGTATTCCAAACATTTTATTGGGCATTAAAAGTTCCTATACAATGAGCCCTTAGGCTACTCGACTTTCTAGTTGGAGGCTTACTCGTCAAATGCTGTAAACTTTCAAGAGCTTTAGAGCTTTAGGTGTTGAACTTTAAGTAAAATATATATTTTCCTCCACCACAGGACGATGATAGCTTTAAGATGGGACCGCTCTGCTCTCTTCAGCTCAAATAACAATGTGGTGATGGATCAGTGTATTTTCACCGCTTCTTACTATACTGAAATAACCAACTACCAACTAACCAACATTCGCGTGGAGGGAGATTGAAAACCATATTGGGGGAAAAAAAACCTCGGTACACCTGACCATAATTAAAACCTCGAACCTAATATTTAATGTAAAATAACACCTTTAATAATTTGACAAAACTATGTTTGCTTAAACTTTGACTTAAATTATTAAAAAAAGAATTTGGAAATCTAAAATAGGGCAAAATGTGATATTTTGTTTTGTTTTTATTCTCCACCGCTTCTTACTACCCTTATGAGTTGTCTACATTTAATTATATCATTATGTTAGAGCTAAGTAATCCAGGTTTTAGAGATGTTCCCACATTTAAGTGAAGGGAGATTTAAAAAAAATCACACTGTCAGTACACCCCGACCTACCAGTCGTCAGTAATTCATTCCAACACGAGAGTGACGCGTTATAACATGCGACATCCGATAAGGGTAACAGCCCATATAATTTATTAGTAAATTATTGATTAATTAATACAATGTATAATTTTCATCACGTACAGTACTTTAAATATGAATATCTGATAGTGATGTCTCAATTCCATGTATAGGGGGGACCAAATATCTTAAGATTAATTTGGATTTTTAATTGGAAATTTTGAACCGATCTCTGAAATAATAGAGTGTGAACTTGTATTATTTTTGAACCAAACAACTAGTTGTAGGAAATCCAAATTTAAAATCAAAATTAATTCAAAATCATCAAGAGGTGTAGCATTAAATAACGTTTTCCAGAAATTGTAAAATAAGATAATATTGTTAGTAATTAATTTTATAGGTAAGTTTACACTAAAGACGTGTTGAATCGACTCGTATCGCTCTCCACGTGCTCGGGAAATATTTCAGATTTGAGTTTCTTTCTACTTTAATATAAGCTAATGTATAAATGAGCCGATACTATGCGATACATAGAGTTATGTGTCAAGATTAAAAAATTCTTACCTATACAGTGCAGACCGGTTTGTGTCAACCTTAAGCCATCGGGGTTCAATCAACAGTTGACATGCCTGATTCTGATTATGTGATCCCTGGGCTGGTTGTTGATCAGGTCTGTCCTTTACCCATTCTCGGCTCATGGTATTGCTAGGTAGCTCACATATTTTTATATTTAAACTTCTCATGGACATGAAATGTTGATTAAGATTTACTCAATAGATCTAGTTTCGATTTCAGAAGGGGATTAATGGAAAACTTACACGTTCTGACTCATACATTGAAAATAATCTTACTTTTTTAACTAAAGCTATATATAAAGTTATATTAGTGAATTTGTGCTATAAATGTGTTTGTTAGTAAATAATAACATCTATATTAATTATGATAAAAATAATATAGTCAACTAAACTCAATAAATGTATATTCTAAATTTATTTTGTTATTATAGTGCGAAGTTTAAGGTATATGAGACAGGTGGATCGTATATACCTTGTTTTATTAAATATTTAAGTTAAACAATTAGTTTTATTATGTTATGAACACACATCATGTGTGTAATTTGGTCTAAATGTGTGTCATCTTGAAAAAAAATCGTAGTTTCGTTATTTTGCTATATTCCCTAGTAGTATTTGTATATGATATCATACAAAATGTATAGTATATACAAATAGATAGTTTATATATAATACTATATGTATTATACTATCTTGTGTACCCGTTCTTCGCTCGGAGAATCTATAAAATAGCTCAGTAATTTTTAGTATGAAAAATTTACCACAGGAAATATCCCAGGAGCCAAATCTTAAAATAGATTTAAATATGGTTTAAATTATTACCTTACAAAAAGTTAAAAGTAAGCTGACTAATAAACAATGTCAAAATAGAGATATAATCTGAGCATGTTTTAAAATCTGACCTTTATTTTGAAGATTAGGGTTGTGCTTACCTGTTGGTGTTAATAATAAATGGTACGGAACTCTGCATGGACTTTCTCATTTTATTGTTTAAAAATGGAAATATTTACTCAAAACTCGTAATATATGTGAAACTAAATAATATACACTAGCAAACCCAAGCATAAATTGCACTATACTTATGTAAAACATTTTTTGAGTCATGGTTTTAAATTTTATAATGTTATTTTTAAAGAATTAATGTCTCATTTGTATGTTTGGACCGAAAATAAGTTCAATATTGGATCCACAAGGGTCAATACTTTGAATTAAAATTTTGACTTCCAGTTAAAATTTTCCACATCTTCGTGTCATCGCATTGCTATTAAATTTCTCATTTATAAATTTTGACCAATAAAAATTGTAAATATTGACTATTGAGTGTAAAATGGAGATAGATCATTGTAGTACAAAAATTTCTCCTAAGAAGTTTAAGGAAAAATAACATAAACTTTTTGAAGGACCAACTTATATTTATTTACTCTATGACATTGGAGAATTCTTGTGTTAAAATTTAAACAGTATATCTTTACAACTAAAGCTCACAAAATTATATGAATATATTTGACAATATCTCAGAAACTGTTGGTTTTGTAAAAATATATTATGTAAAAAGTTTTTTTATTTTTAATAGTACTACAATTTTGCAATGATAATTTATTTAGTTTCTCAAATAGTTGCGGAGATACGGAAATTTCAGCTTACATAAAGTACCCTAAAAGCCATTTTCATTGGAAAATAAAAGTCACCAGTTTATTTATAATCTTGATCAACGCCTAGATACGAATTTTAATAAAAATCGATTTTTTTTCTTTTCACGCTTTATTAAACTACTCTTAATTTTAAGTTTAAACAGACACACAGACAGACGGTATTGCAAAGACCCCTTTTTAGGGTTTGGGGGTTCATGACACGTCGACATCCATCAACATTTCAGGTTGGATTTTTTTTACGGTCGCAATACTTTACCTTTTGTTTTCGAAAAATTAAATATTACAAATATTTGCGTATACCTTAAAAGTTATTAGTTTTATAAAAATATGCTTCGAATAAAATATTTGTATTATAAATAGATCTACATATTTGTAATAATAAGTGATTTCATCTCTCCAACAGTTTCGGAGATATGATAAAAAAAATATAAAGTATTCATCAGACTGGAGCCCTTAAAGTCATTTTGACGGAATATTGAGGGTAGCCAATTTGTTTGGAATATTTATAAATGTTTAGAAATGAAATTTAATCAAAATGGTTTAGAGCCGACTTTGAGAAAATCGAATTTTTCTCATTTTGCCCTTCAGTAAACTACCATTAATTTTATGGTTGGATATCCAATTCCAAAAATCCCTCAGGGCAACCCTATGAGAACCCTAGATACCAATTTTCAGCCTGATCGGTAAAATATTTTAGGCTCTAATTGGAGTTGCAGACAGACGGAATTTAAAAAACAACTTTTTCGGATTCGGGGGGTCATGAAACGTCGAGATTCATAAAAATCTCGAGTTTGACTTTTTTGACGATCAAAATACTTTCTCTACTTGTAAGATAGCGAGAAATTAATAATAAGTAGTGATAAAGCATTATTATGTAAAAAAAGAACTAAATAATAACACTCTTTGTTAAAAATGGACCTCATTCAATCAATCCAGACGAGACTAACGCATTTCACCGATAGTTAATTGGTTGTATTAAAACATTGAAATACGCGATATTATTTGAATATTGACTCGCTTCAGAAGCAGATTAGCTCTTAAACCATTTAGGATTTTATAAGAAACTAATTTGAAACGTATTTTAGAAATAAACAACGCATGTATAATGAATTATAATATTACCTCCAAACAATATCATTGATTTTGAAAAAGATAATATTACCGAGACAAAACATTGTTTTGATACTTTCTCTATACCAATTTAAATTATTTTCAATTCAGAGTAATTTAGATATATTTTTCTTAAATCAACAACCTAAAGGTTTATTTATTGTAATTTATACTCCTCTGGATCTGGGCCCTTCACCTGGTTAGCGATACCTGCACCATCTGGTAGAAATACCATATAATAGAGGAATTCAGAAATGGTGGTGGTTCCCCGTTGTATTATTCACTGAATGTCTATGAGCGAGCAAGAAAGGGTCTACCAATTTTTTCGGGAAAGTTATGTTCACATGTCTTCCATGGTTCTTTTACACACCACAATTGACAGGGACCTACGGCTTTACTTCCTCTCTGAAGGAAGTTGTACTACTGATTTTTATCGCTCAAGACAAATACATCGACCTCAATTGGGTTTGAACCCACAAACATCGGGTACTGAGGTGAGCACCTTACCCCAAGACAACCGAGGTCGACCCTTAGCTTAGAGGTAGCATTTTCCAAGCAATAATGCCAATAGAATTTAAAATCATTGGATACGTGATTCCTAAGATAAAACAACATATTTTGGTTTACCAGAAATAAGGATGTTAGGATCTTGAGAGTTTTTTTTCTTAAATAATCTAATACTTTCTCTATCTTTATGTAAATATGGATGCATAGCCTTTAAATTTTACTTTAGAAACCCAGCTTTATTGACAATGAACAAAAATCTCACTCGTTTCCATGAGGGTTCAATAAAGGTCTAACGAAATGATTAAAAAGATACCAGCTAAAAACAATTTTTGATATATATATAACTAATATATATATATATATATATATATTAGTTCAGTCATGGTAGTAAATAGAACCTTAGAAAGCCACTTAGAAGTAAGTATAAGCTCGCAGTAATCATTATGTACCAAGCACAAATAATCGAGATACATCCAGGACCTCAAAGGATAAAAACTATAAAACCAAATCTCACTAATTGTTATGTTTGAAATCTGCTTCGGAACCAGTCCATATGATCCCAAGATTGGCCTTGCAGGAGATTAGCAAATAGCAAATGAAATGTATTTTCCAAGCTATCTTAGGGGGCACCCCTCTTGAGACCTTATTACATCCCCCTAAGATTCAAACCCCTGATTCCTCATTTCTGACAAACTAAACTAGATAAACTAGCGTTTAGTTCGCGTGTTTACCGAGACGGATATCAATACTAGTAAAATATATTTGCTCTAGGGTACTAGGAACTAGAAAGTTCGTTTAAACCTATCTCAACTTACGCTAATTTTATCCAGTCCACCCCACCACACCCTATGCTGTTCATCTCTAATCTGATATTATCCTCCTTTATGTATCTAGGTATTCCCAATGATCTCAGTCTTCACATACGGTCCAGGCCTACCAGTCAATACCATGAATATGGCTCTAGATTCTTCCAATCACGCTGTGTGTCCTGCCCACCATAATTTACGAGACTTTATTATCTTAGCAATGTCGTGTGATGAGTACAGGGTATGTACCTCATCATCACGTAGCCTCTTCCACTCCCCAGTATCTTCATCTTATTTTTGGTTCAAACATATTCCTAAGCATCTTTTTTTGGAAAACCTAAAAAAAAATTTCGTCATGTAAGGCAAGAGGCCATGTTTCAAACCCATAGAGAGCAACCGGTAAGACATAAACTAATGTTTTTCACATGTGCCGTGAATCTTAAAAACAAAAAAGTTAAACTTCATTTATTTTAGCACTACGTCTTACTACCCGTTTGGGCTATACGCTCACACAAGGTAACTTCTAGCCCTAAACGTTTTATTTATGATTTACAAAGTTATTAAAATTGATTTTTTTCGGTCCTTCTACGTCTGTATTTTTCCACAGGACTAATTTTAATTAATCAGATTCTACTAAAGTACCGCTATTAAACAGGAAACATATATTTTGGGAATTGATAACCGATTTAAAATTCACCTGGGCGAGAGGCAGGAACCGGTTAAAAAGGGTTATTTCTAAAATGAGATGGGAGGTTTTCCAGGGTCGGAAGTGAACCTAGTTTTGAACGCGACTACGCACATTCCTCTCCTTCCCCTTCCAAACTAGTTATCTCTGCGGCGAACACAACAATGGCCCAGGGCCTAGCAACAAACCTCGCTTCCATCCCATTCCCTGTTCCCTTTTACCCCATCTACTCCAATCCCAGTCCTTCTAACGCCTCCAAAACAATACAACTGCCGTGCGGTCCCTACAACCAAACTCTAGAAAATCTACCCTCTCCCTAAAGTGTTGCAATATCGAGAAAAGCAGTGTAGCAACGAGAAAAATAATGACCTAATTACGTTGCGTTTGCAAAGAAAAAATAAAACAATTATCCAACATATGGTTACACAAGAAATTTCAAACAGTGTTGTGTTTCAACTAATTAGTGACATTATTTGAAATAAAATTTAGGCTTTGCTATTTTCTTCATATTACTCTGAATACATTATACAAGATACAAGTAAGTATATGCATGTATTTATATAATATATAGATACATTATATAATATACTCATATATATATATAAAGTGGAAAATCTGTATGTGTGTTTGTCCAATTTTAGATGGGCTAGAAAACTGAAATTTGGCAGGATGGTAGAGGGATGGCCTTAAATGACCAGTGAAGCCTAAAAATGGGAGATTTCAAAATGGGGCATTGGGAATTTGGGCGTATTGGGGGGTCTAAATATAGGAAAGGCCTTCTAGTAAAGGTAGATAATTGAAAATTCGGTGGGAAGGTATATAACCAAACAGGTCTTAAAGTTTGAGATTTTAAGGTTGGAGTTGGTGAAATGGTTCAAAAACTAACAGAAAAAAAAACTTAAAGCCATTTGCCCTTTCGAGTTCGAGTGTAAAACCTACTTTATGGGATGGTGGGCGGGAGGTTGAAAGGTGTGTCGTGGCTTCACAACTTTCAAGCTATATGTACATATTAAAATTTTTTAACTGTTCTAGCACAAATGGTAAAGTATTGCGACCGTAAATAAAAATCTAACCTGAAATTTTGATGGATGTCAACTTCTCATGACCCCCGACCCCTAAAAAGTGGTCTTTGCAATGCCGTCTGTCTGTGTGTCTGTTTAAACTTAAAATTAAGAGTAGTTTAATAAAAGATAAAAAGAAAAAAAAACAATTTTCTCAAAATCGACCACTTACGATTTTGATTAAAATTCGTATCTAGGCGTTGATTAAGATTATAAATAAACTGGCAATTTTCATTTTCCTATGAAAATGATTTTTAGGGTACTTTACAGAAGCTGACATTTCCGTATCCCCGCAACTGTTTGAGATACTAAATAACTTATCATTGCCAAATTGTAGTACTATTAAAAATAAAATCTTTTATATGAAATATATTTTTATGAAACCAATAATTTCTAATATATTGACAACTATATTAATACAATTTTTTGAGCTTTAGTTGTAAATAGATACTTCTTAAGGTTTAACGCAATCATTCTCCAATGCCATAGAATAAAACTTATTTTACAAAATAAGAAAAAGCATCGGGGTTATTGAAATACATATAAAAACCAAACTATAACTTAAAGAAAGATGGAAAACAAACTTATTTTAATCTATTTTGTGTTTTTAATTCTCCTCCTAATTTCAATATTTTGGTCTTTATTTGGTTTTCATTCTCAGGTCTTGAATTGTTCAAATCTGAGCTATGAGAGGTTCTCGAAATCCAGTACAAAACGCTTTTAAAACTTCAGGTTGAAATTTCTAAATATGACTGCTGTGCTTAGAATCTTACTTCCCATCATGAATATCCACCTATATTCACCAATATGGCTCAGGATGAGGACTTGTAGGGATATTTGCATGGAGATAAAGAGGGAACTCGTTTTAGGGGAACTTTTCTGGAACTTATCCCAAACCACCACGACTGGTGCCTTTCCCCACGTGTATACCAGGGTGGATTAGTAAATGTTAGTTATGGTTTTTACTCTAACTAAATATGTTTATATATTTTAAATGGTTCAGGTAACGACTTTTTCTTTCTAAAATGTTAAAAACCATCAGGGGTTGGTGACGTGATTAATGATTGAGGTTGGGTTTAATCCCCACAGTCTACACAATAACTGGTTAAAAAGTGTAATTGTTTTTATCTCCTCCCTCCAAGCGAATATTGATAGTTTGTATTTTTTCTTACACCTCCCACCATGATAATGCCAATATGCTTAAAGTTATTCATTGCGTGCGCTCCAGCTTCAAAATTTATTTAAATGATATACCTATTTATATATTTGATATTGAACATTATTAAATCCTTAGTGGTGGCCGAGCGCTACTGATGTACATTAAAATGTTCGAATATTACCCATAACACTGATTGTGTTTTTCACATATTTAGATAGCACATCATTATGTCATCTTAAAAGTATAAAAAGTAATTTAGTGAGATAAATAACATTAGCTACAGTGGTTTTTAAAAACAAGCTTTTATCGTTAGATACTAAAATTCTTTATAAAAAGAAGCTTTTCTTAGATTACCTGACATTAATGTATCACAATACAAATGTAGGGTTTTAAACTTCTTAGATCTTAGAGCCACTAAATTGGAGTCCAACCAACATTAGACCTTATTTAGTGTAAGGCTAGCCATACTTAGCGGAAGTTGGGAAGTATAAGGGAGGAAATCCAAGGAGCTCACCACAGACAGGATTAACAAGTGGGGAGGGTTTTGGTTTTGGGTAGAACGTTTGGGGGTTGGGGGTTAAGGAGTGAAGAGAATCGCTACAAGTTTGTGTTGGTTCACAGAGATGTATAATTGCATTGAAATCTCTAGTTCTTTTCCGGTACAGACCTTCTCTCAATTTTATTCCGTGATAGATTTTCTTGGACTTCTTAGTATGTTAATGGTTCGGCAAATTAACTTATGATTTATCTTTGTCTACTAGTTACAACATATTTATCTATTCACACCTAATCTACAAATACTGTCAACACTATTTCACATTCTGAATATGTTCGGTACTTACGTTTCTGCTCTCCAGATAATATAAAAGGCTTATCTTTTTCTAGAAACACACACACACATACACACACACACACTTACTCCTTGCTTTATACAACGTGTATCTAAAACATTGCATCAAACTTTGGCAGGCTATTCCTTGGGTGAAAATAGAATAATTCACATCAGCAACCTAGGCTCCATCTTAAATATTAAGAGTGGTATACACCCCTAAAGATAGAGCTAAAAACGACTGTTGTGTGAAATATTATGAAAACTGCTTAGGGTATTACAATTAATATTTGCATACTACTTATTGAAACCTTGATCATTAATAAACTAAATGTGCTGTTACCGTTACCCACCCCCATCATGTAAAGCAGGGGGGGTTGTAACACTTTTTTCTGCAATAAAATATATCAGAGTAAGTATTACCAATTTTGACCTAAGATTACAAAACATGGTATAAAATTTAACAAAAAAGGTGTCTTGGAGAAATTGTTTAGCTTTCCCCGTTTCCGAGATAATCACACAAGTTTGAGCTCAGAGACAAATGTAAATGCCTGTCAGGTATGCAGCCAGAATCACAGTGTTACTTCGCACTGCAATCATTTAACCATTTGTACCAGCACGTGTGACTATGTATCACGTACATTTGGTAAACAAGGTTGGTTTGTGTGCTATGGTGGAGAAACTCAGATACTTTTCCTTCTTCATAAACTCCGATGTATTGCTATTTATTAGATTAGTGAGTATGCTTACACAGTTCACACTTGGGTGGGATTTTATTCATTACACTCACTGGAGTATTGAAAGATAAATTAAGAAAGTTGTAGTTATTGCATGTTTTAGTTCCTAGCTTCAAAAGCAGATTCATAGCAAGTGTTCAAAATAATTGAGGCGGCGTATCAATGACTGGCGTACTTTTTAGAAAACACGAGGTGTTTCTTGAACCTCATCACATGCAACACCTATCCTGGCTAACAGATCTTCTTCAGATTCAACGGCTGTCTCTTACATCAAAGCTTTGACTAAGCCCCACAGAAAGAAGTCTAACGGATTAAGGTCAGGAGAGCGTCGCGGCCCACC
>CABFWB010001594.1:68174-151114 GCA_902151455.1 Timema bartmani
GTGCAACAGGCCCACCTCTTCCTATCCATTGGGCAGGAAATGCAGTGTTGTGGTAATCACGCACATCTCTTGTGAAATGAGGTGGGGCACCGTCATGTTGTAACCACATGCGTTGTCGGATGGATAGCGGTACATTCTCGCGAAACTGTGGCAATGTAAATGTCAGAAATTGAGAATAGATGTGGCATCAGGTAAGGGCCAATGAGATGGTTGCACACAATGCCCACCCAGATGTTGACAGAAAATCTATGCTGATTGCCCATGATGACAGTTGCATAAGGGTTTATGTTATTCCAAATGTGACTATTTGTACTACTAAAGTATCCATCTCTGGTAAATGTTGCCTCATCGGAAAACAATACTATAGTGGAGAAATCAGGAACCACTCCGCACTGCTGCAGAAACCAGTTGGAGAAATCATGCCGAGGAGCATAATCTGCTTGTCCCAATGCCTGCACCTTTCGCATGGGGTACGGATGCAGAGCCTGATCATGCATGACACGCCATACTGTGGAATGGGACACATTCATTCGGTGCGCAATGGTACGTGTGCTTGTTGACGCGTTATTGTCCACAGAATTCAGTACCTCTTCTTCGACAATTGGAGTGCGGACATTCCTCGGGTGACCAGACCCCCCTAGTAGCTAAAATGTACCTGTTTCATGAAGCCGCTGAGTGAAACCGGTGAAGGTCCCGTCATAAGGTTGACGTCGCACAGGATATCTATCGTGGTACAACCATGCAGCTGCTCTTGCGTTTCCTCTAGCTTCACCGTACAGCGTGACCATGTCTGTCATTTCTGCGTTTGTGTACTTTGCCATTTGACTAGTAATACGCGCAACATGCAGTGAAGTCGTGTGGACTGATGCAGTCTGCTCTTGGAGGGAGGGGAAGATAGTAATAATCAGAATGGAAGAAAGAAGGGCGAAGCAACACAGCTATAGTGGATCCCTACCTGGAAGGAATTAACACTTGTCTTTGAAATCAAACATGCATGATTATCTCATAAACGGGGAAAGCTAGATACTTTCTCCAGGACACCTTTTTTGTTAATTTTTAGTGCATGTTTTGTAATCTTAAGTCAAAATTGGTAATACTTACTCTGACATATTTTATTACAGATAAAAGTGTTACAACCCCCCCTTTTTTACATGATGGGGGTGGTTAACGATAACAGCACATTTAATTTATTAATTATCAAGGTTTCAATAAGTAGTATACAAATATTCATTGTAATACTCTAAGCAGTTTTCATAATATTTCACACAACAGTCGTTTTTGGCTCTATCTTTAGGGGTGTATACCGCCCTTAATATTTAAGATGGACCCTAGGTTGATGATGTGAACTATTCTATTTTCACACAAGGAATAGCCTGCCCAAGTTTGATGCAATGTTTTAGATACACGTTGTATATGCAAAATATACAATTTATTTAAATGTAATCTTTTCAAGCCCACACTTTGCTAGCTTGATTAAAAGGTCCTGTTATTTTTTTAAAATAGACCTAGACACATAACTAGCTTCTATTTTACAATTTTGTGAGAACATTATTATTATTATTATTATTATTATTATCATAACAGCGTCTTACTACCCGTTCGGGCATTACGAATTTACGCTAATGTGTAATGGTAGTGTGATGGTGAGATGAAATGGAGGACCTTTGGTTTAACGTGGGATCTGAACCACGGTGGAGGCTTGGCATCCCACACAATCATAAGTTGTGATTAATACACGTCTTTTCTGAAGTGAAGGAAGGGTTTGGCAATCGGATAAATCTGTGCCGGGACCAAGAATTGAACCCTGGACCCTAGGCCACCAGGTCACTGAGAATATTATTACTACATACACTATTAATAATTTAATATACTTAATATGAATTATTACTATAGTAAAGAAAATATGTTATTTACTGTAACTAAATATGTTTTAAATTCCAAGGTTATTTAGAGAAAAGCCTAAACACTTTTACACTCATTAAAACCATTTAAAAATTATAACATGATAGAATTTTCTGTTTATTCTATCGATAACGATTTTTAGTGTTATTGGTAATTTTATTTCAATACAAGCAACTTTGGTGGTCACATGGTCTGAAACGTAGCTCTCGCAATACACTGGATTGTGGAAGACATAGAGATCGGAGTTTTGAATCCTGGCTGGGTGTACTGATGGTACTTTTCCAAAATGAATTTCCACTCTCCCCTCACATGATTGTACATTTATTCTAGATTCCACCTTCATCACGCCCGCAATATTAACACAGTTAATGTAACGTACGTGTAACCAAAATGGGTAGCAAGACACACTGAAAATAGATGGATGGAAATTTTGAAACAAAAATTGTACCGATACTTATAATTCCTAGACTATAAGCGAGTATAATTATCGATACCGTTCTTTAGATACCACATCCCTTATTAACTATTTATCTTGATACCTGATTGTATAACTATAGCCTCAACCCCCTCTTCAAATTATAGTTAGGCCTACTGAAATCACATGAGGATTAGAGTTCTCTTTGGATTCCAGGAATCTGGTAGCTGAAATAATATGTTCCGGGTATAGGGGTGGAAAGAGAAACCAAGATTTACATTATTTATGTCTTTTGTGAGAAACCAAACCTATCATGTTATTCATTTTACACAATAGGTTGTTATAAGCTATAGCACATAACTGATCAAATGTGATCAGATACATACAACCACAATACAAGTACTTTTAGTGCCTACATCGGTGGTCATGCAGTTCAATATGTATATCTCACTTAATTGACGGTGATGATGCTGTCAGGGTTACAATTACTGCCAGGTCCCCTTAAAGCGTTTGCACCGCAGATTTTGACAATATTCTTCCACGCAAATGTAGGCACACTATTCCTTCCACAATCCTATTCTATTAGTGTGAATATTCAAGGTACCCAGACGGGTAGCAGGACACGACGACTGGAAAAAATCAACATAGAATATCATGACACACCGAGATTGAAGTGAAGTTTAAATAGCACCCCTTGGCCAAATACGAGTGTCAAATAATATATACATCCAGTAACTTTTGGTACACAGCGTCCAGCTAGCCGTTCGGGATATTGGAAATTTACACTAATGGAGAAGTAATTAGGAAGGTATAATAAAGGAACTGTGACCACATTTACGTGGAGAGAGAGTGTTAAACTATTTAGGAAACTCAGCCCTTTAGTGTATCAGACCAGAATTTTAATCCCGACATTACCGTCAGCAGCAATTCAGTATATTGTGCCTTATATCATGCATGTGGGTGTACAACCAATTAAAACCAACAATTCCATCTTATCTCATACATATAAAAGTATCTGAAAAGAGCAAGCAGCATCAAACACATATCATTTTCTTATCGCTATAGCACCAACATATTTTCTTGGCCTGTTTACAGCTTGTACTGTAGCTAGTGGGAGCCTTGCCAATCTCCGAGGGACCCGTTTCCCCCTCAACATTAGCATGCAGGGCGTGGGTTTAAACCCCCTTGCGTCGCCCGGGCTGCTTTTGAAGCTTTCATTAGCTAATTTTAGGGCCTCCACCTGGTCCACCTGGGGACGTAATTAAAAATCAGAGCAAATAGCGTGGTATTAACTATAAGTACTAATATCTTATAATTTTAGCAATGTGTTTTAATTGTTCACAGTTCTAAGGGCTTATGCTTGCCCTTGTAGGGACTCAGTTAATTAGCACATGACTTAGATAACTGTGATGTATTCGAATGAAGAACTGGTGTCTCGGTATTCATATGACTAAGTGGTAACTGAGACCTTGACCTTCACTTTCCCCCCTAACCCCTCTGTAATGATAAAAATATCAGAGATATTTCCTTTGGCTTTCACCTTTAAAAAAATTAATTTCCTATAGCAATGTTAATTTTAACATTCTTCGTCATCCTCAAACACAAACTTTCGATTCCTCTTATATTTTCTGTCTCTTTCCAATATGTAGTTAGATTTGTGTTTACACAATGCACACTATATTTGTTATTTATACTTGCCTATATAAAATAGTAATAGTTATTATTTTAATAATAATAACAATAATAATAAAAGTAGTAAAAATAATAATAATAATAATAATAATAATAATAATTATTATTATTATTATACCAATAAAAATCAAAGTACTAATAATAATAACAACAATATTAATAATAATAATAATAATAATAATAATAATAAAAGTAATAATAGTAAAAATAATAGTAATTATTATTATTATTATTATTATCAATTATTATGTAAAATTACTTGGATTACCTAAGATTATTATTAATGCATTATCATATGATTGAAAATAGTATCTAAGATGACAATAAAAGTGATGTATCATAATAAAAATATTATAAAGAGATAATCTGAAGAAAAATAAATAAATAACAAAAGGTCAAAAAGTAGTTAAGATATAAAAATGAACTATAGTGGTGTTCCATAAATAATAATAATAATAATAATAATAATAATAATAATAATAATAATAGTAATAATACACGTTATTGATATTGTTTGAAAAGTAATAAAACTAGTTCTTGTACATCGCTGACTTGATTAATTTCACTATTATATAGTAAATAAAAATATAAAATAAATGGTACGGCGCACCGCACAGACTTTCTCTCTCTTTCTATAAACTCGTAAGATTTCTGAACGGAATAATGTACATTGTATCATCACCACTCCACATAAGAACACGCATAAAATAATATACAATGATATATAATCAATGAGAAAAGAGGCGCATCTTTGTCCACCTAAGAACATTTCAAACAGTTTAATGTCTTCCACAAGGGTCAAAACTTCGTATTAAAATTTATTTTAATTGATGTCATGCAGAGAATATAGTAGAATACGATTGTTAGAATATAATTGAGATTATTAATATAATCATTGTAACTTTATTCAATCGCACGCCCATAAATATATACTTATTTATATAATTTGTTAAATATAAAATACAAATACAAGTACTTCAGGTCTTACTACTCCAATATAGCTATCTACATACTTACAGTCATTAGATAGGAGTGAGGAAGGTAGTACATATTTGGATAAATTGTACACACATTTGAGTGAAAGGATATTTGGAAACCATTTAGAAGAAACCAACACAGTACACGTGAAAGGGATATAAATACATAGTTCTCCTCACCAGGTAACCAAACATGTCAATACCAATATCTTTGTCCACGTATCTTCGATGTGGGTGATTGGCTAGAAACTTTTTTAAACTAAATTTAATCTTATAAAATATGAAGATAAATATTACATAAACATTCACCTTGGGAGAAAAGTACAACAAATTCGGGGCAGGGGTGAGTGGAAAAACGCCCCCAGATAAACATTTTCTAGTTTTATTTTCCAGCTCTGAGCTCAATCCAAGCGTTATTAGCACCATTCTCACATCACTGGTTCTAGAAACACGTGAATATTAAACAATTCGGTTCCTTTGGAATTAAAAGCTGGTTGAGCAGAGCTTGGAAGGTAAAATAGCTCCGTCGAAATATTGTAAACACTTTCAAACCCCCTTTCAATACCTTTCCATAATCCCAAGGCTTTTTTTTAGATCATACTTAGCATTTGTTCTCTCAACAAAATGTTATGCATTGCTAACGTTAGAGTGTAATTACCATATTAGCCGTCAAAAATTAGTTACAATTCAGATCCCAACACCTTGTAGGCCTATTAAGTTATTACAAAGAAAGAAACAAATGATTTATTATGGCTATTAACTAAATTATTATGTTAGCTATGGCAAGTGAACTTTATTTTTCATACCTATGAATTTCACCGTTCGATTACATCACTACGCTAATGGGCTAGCGCCTCCCTCCCCTACTCCCCACTAAGCCCCAAACTCCCCTCTCACATTTAAGTATCAAGTAGGAAATGATGAAAATCATGTATTTCAGAAGGGGCAGTCTCGTACTGTAGCCACTGGGACTCCCTTATTGGGATCACCTTTCATTTAAACAGTGGAACAACTGCCAATATGTTTGTGTTAGGTGTCTTACTACCCATCCACGCTTTACCCGTTTTAATTGAACTAATGAGCTTGGAATTAGTAAGGTAGAATTTATAATATTCGCACCAACATTTTCATGAAGTAATAAAAAATATCTTCAGTACATTCAGCCGAGATTCTAACCCAAATATCAATGACACCTTCAAACTAGACTAGACGAGCTTGACGTATGATCCACGTGCCCACAGATGCATGTGCGGCCATGAATGACAATGTGTTTAAAAATGTAGTTATAGCTTAAATTAGTTTTTGATTGAATTCTGAAATTGAGACGGCCAACCAATACTCCTTTTAAATGACGCGTTTCTGGACTATCGATCAACATGAACACGACCAACTCTTTTACCTTTTGCTGGTGACGATGATAGTGTTTACTTATGTGGGTAAATCTGATATCGTTTACTTTTGCGGGGGAGGAGCGTAGAGGCGTTGCCCTTGCCAAGAATTCTGTTTACAAAATAGTTTACCCATACAGTGAGAGTGGGGTCAGTGTCAACTGATAAGCAAACAAACGCTTTTGAATATAACCCTATGCACACATGACCTAGTTTATAGACCATATTATACGCTCGGCAAACTTGTTAGGGATAGTACAGCATTTTCAAGCGTTATTTTGACGTTAACAGTTATTTTTACAATCTCTTTAACTAAAGATAGCTTATGGACACTTTCTGTAGCAACCTAACACATCATTGCACGACTTTAAAACTAAATTGATTTAAGTAAAGAAGCAAAACGTTGTCCCCCGTCCATAAAATTATCATTTTGTAAAGGCTAGAAACAAAAGTAATAAAACCCAAAATCACCTCACACAAATGGTTATAGATTAGTAGGTACACCTCTTTAGAAGCGGCTGCAGTTTGCAACCTCCTCAGTGCAGCATCAATCGCATGTGGGCATGTTCTATTGCTCCTTGAAGGGGAGAACGAGAGAAAATTCCAAATGGTCACATCACCACGTCGTTTAGATTGGATTGTCGCATTTCACGAAGGTTTCTGGAACAAGGAAACAAAACATAATTTTACTAGTGAGTAATTAATAGTTGTGAGCCAAACACATGTTTTAGGGCTATGTTGGTGGGACACTAATAGTCTCTGGGGAGCCTGGAGAGAGCCTTCCACTGACCACTGTTTACACGGCTCGCTTATCCAAGAAGGCCTTCAGGACGTCGGTGACATCTGCAAGGGTCAATGACGTAGTTCCCAAGCCCCTGGATAAGAGGATTGGTGGCACCGGGAAGCCTGTCATACAGGGACTGCGCAACCTTCCGGAAGTGGTCCTTGGTGGTGGGAATCTCCAAGTACCGGTGCAGTCACGTTGCGAGCGTACAGAGAGGCATTTACAATGATCATAAGGAATCGGTTCTGGAATACCCGCAGCCTTCTTAAATACTTATCCTCCAGATGACCTCAGGACACGCATAATCAAGAATCGGTCAGAGCAACTGCTTGTACAGTGACAGAGTCCGTTCCTCGTGGACATCGTAGTACTCACAGTTTTGAATCTTTTCTTACACGCGTCAGTCGTGAGCGATTATTGCTCTCATGTAGTGATATGTCTTCATTTGAGTGAGTTAGAACCATTATTTACTAAACATATTTGCAGCTAGAAGACACTGAGGACAGTGAATACTTGATATTTTTAGAGTAAGACACAAATGCTGGGCTTGGTAAACCTAATTAGGAGGGAAGATTCATTCACGATTTCTACTAACTTTTAATCTTTCGTCAAAAGTAAACAATACTTGGAAATCACTCATGTTGAGATAATCTTTTAAGATACGAGACATAGCTTCTGTGACTGCGTCTAGACTTCTTTCAGAACAGCATAGTCATTGCGGCTGCAGTCGTTATAGGCTGTTGCCTGTTAGGAAATTACTTCATGACCTAGCATTATTAGCAGTCCTTCTAGGTGGACAGAATATGGAGTTTGTATAGGTGGCAGCCTCCAAATAAATAGACCTACACATATTGATTATGGCCGTTGATATGCAACTAGAGCGTGCAAAATAAATATACATATGTGTTTATTGCATGGAACACCTGAAACACTAATCTAAATATAAAAGGCACTTCTTTGATTTTGAATAAAAGGGGTTAGAGGGAGGGAGGGAGGATGTAGGTCAGGATGGTGTAGTTGCAGCTATCTAGAGTTGTACGAGGTAATACGGGTGTGGATAGTTTTCTTGTCTAGTATCTTCGGGCTCTCTCTAGAGTCTTCTTTGTAAACGCTCACCAAGACTGTGGGGGGGATGGAAGCCTCATTTTAAATTGTCGCTCCCTTCCCTGAAAGATGTGATGTGTTTCACTTGGGTTGCTAGAATAAAGGTAAATAGGAGGATTGTGGGAATTTAGCTATTCACTTTTTCAAATGAGGAAATGTAAACGCAATATTATAATATTGAAAATAAGCCTACTTGTGTAGAATAGCACTGGACTAAAGCATTAACAAAGTATGAGCTGATTTTCCGGTGGTGGGCAGTTCAGGACACGAGTCCTGGCTGGTTTTATAAAGTTTTGTTTTTCAGAATGCTTGTATTCCTCTACATGAAGGTGCCTTTCCTTTAAATTATACCCTAATCTTACTTCATTATTATAAATATGCGAACAGCTTGGGCGGGTAGTAAGACACAGGGAAAAAAATTGTTCTTGACATTACATATCTCTTATGAATGTCAAAATATATCAAAGCTTTTCTTAATAAATATTATTTTAACTTTCTTGGGGCTCCCCAAAGAGAGGAATTATTGTGATCATCTTTGAAATAAAATTCTAGATTTGATGTATATAGACGTTTCATGAATCCCTGTACTTGAAAAAGTAGTGAAAGTATCGGACACTCAGAGCTATCTGTACAGTCACAGTCCACGGTGACTCGTAGCTGACAGTACGCTGCCATGCACTTAATATTATTAATACCTATACTTTCACCAGTTACCACGCTTTCACGCAACACACTAACAACTAATTCCGTATCCAAGTTGTAATTTTTCGCTGAATTGAATTTGTATCATCTATTAGGATTGATCCTGTGGAATACACACGAATTAATAATAATAGCTAAAAGTTAGACCCTTTTTTTGATAATAAACCGACTTTCGACCACCAAAATTGATTTAAAGCCACTAAACTCTGGCATTCTAGAAATTTGTCTTACACCTATTTGGTTTATCTCTTTTAATAAAAGTTTAATGTTGAATGCATATATATGTAGGCATATATATGCAGATAGTTCTTAGTATTTCCCAATAAAATAGAAATAAAGATTTAGTGAAATTGTAGAGGAACTTTTAAACTTGAAAATTATAAATAGAAATTATAGAAAATAAAATCTTGATTTATTAAACTATTTTAATTTGTCGACATGATACTTTCACTTCAAAAGCCAAGAGAAACTAAAATATAAATTCCAAAGTCAGATCCAAAGAGAAATTTGTGATTATATTACAGCACCCCTATGACACTCTACTAAGACCCTATATAAAAGTTGATCAGAAGTTGAAGCTTTTTATTTGCACGATTTGCCACTATATGAGAAAGCGTAGTGATCGTTGCGGATAGTTGTGACGTTTTATAACAACAGCTGTTCAGATTTATAAGATTGTATTCCTGCACAATGGCTTCTCATGTCAAAAATAAAAATAAATAGTAGTTTCCAGATTGTTTTAAAACTGACGTGTCAACGTTTTTATTCCTTCAAATTTGTAGAGACATGATTGCGAGAAAAAAGTACAAGAAAGATTTTTGGTCAAAAGAACTCTAATGATAGATTTTGTAAAAACATTTTTGGCCAAAATATATTCTACGGGAGTGGATTGTAGCAGATACTGATGAAAGAATTTTGCAAAAGGAATGTGTGCAATTGTTTTTATAATTTAATATTAGTTTTTCTCTTAAATATTTCCACATTGATTTGCAATAAAAAAACTTCTGCTAGATATCAGTTACCACCACTCCTCATGTCATTGGCTACTTGCATATTTATTTATAAATTATAACAGTGATTTTTCAACTGCCTTAACTTTAGACATTATTTATATACCAAAGTAAAAAGTTTATTTTTTGATTTGGGATGGTACTCTAGAACTGGTCCAATTAAAACACTGTATTTTTCTCAAAACAACAAATCGTTAAGACATTTTTATTACCATTTATACTTGCAAGTAAATGGCAAATCAAATGATGATATAATTATATCCAGGCCTATTTAATATTATTTGATTTTGTAATATTCAAATATCTAACTAAAATCAAAATTCAGATGAAGGAAATTTATTTGCACATGAAAGGTTAGAAAGGTTAAGTAAGAAGGGGACGATGATCAAAAACCTTACCCATAAATATTTCACTTACTTTTGTTGGTTATCAAAAAATTGATAGTTTTTTGTATTAATACACTCACAAAGATAGGGAGAATCAATGGAAACGAAAATTATATTATTTGCATTCGAAAGTATTTTACAAATTTACATTAAAAAAGTATCACTATTTGTTTAGTTTTTTTAACGGCACTTGCCACAAAAGTATTAAATTATTTATAGAGGACAAACTGCTCCCATCCTGACGTCTTAAACTCTCTTAATATGACTATACTTCATCTTGGTAGTAACAATCGATATATTGCTGCAAGTAGTATTACTACAGTAATTAAAGTATTTGAAAAATGTCTACTTGAAGGCAGGAAACAAACCTGGGACCATTGTAAAGACGGAAGTACCAAAGAAGTATGTTTGGATATAATTTTTTAAATAATGAAACTATATTGAAACTTTATAGACTGTATGCAAGAACAAAATGAGTAAAAGTAAAAGGTGAGTGGTATTTATTTGCCTCGGTATTGAGCCTTCTGCAAGAACGTACCCTCTAAGATAGCTAATTAACACCACTCACACTTTAGAATGTGAATTCATAATTTTCAAATCTACTCAAAAATCACACTTCTCATTCATTCTTTATGTGTGCTTATTTCATTCTTGCATTCTGCCTTATCCCTTTATTGAAGGAACGAGTCTTATTATCGTATTAAGACAAATTACCCTAAATGCTACTCATCAGGATTAAATCAAAAATCCCCTAGATGGTAAGACTGATTGATGCCTTAGTCCCTTCATACATCAATACATTTTTTAAATAATAATTTATAGCCAAGTTTATATGATCACATTTTACCAAACAAATAATTACCATGTGATTTATAATACTGTATTTCAGATTTAAATTATCTTAAATCGATGAGCAATTGATTGATTGTAATTTGTATGTTATTATTTGTTGTGAGCTATTCTTTTTATTCACTAATTATCACATTCAGGATAGTAAAATTACTCTAAAAATTGAAAAATGACACCTGGACAGGGGAATCGAACCCTATACCTTTGACTTAGTACGTCAATGCTCTAACGACTTAGTTAGTAGAATCATCCAGTACTTAGGGTCATTCTTTACTCATATTTTAAGGCCTGGATTCCTGGATAGCTTAGTGGCTATAACATTGGCGTACTAAGCCAAAGGTCCCGGATTCAATTCCCATGTCTATGTGTAATTTTTCAATTTTTAGAATATGATACTCACAAAAAAGCTTTAATAATAGCTTCGGCTATTTGATTCTAAAATAATTACTTTCTAACAGTAAAATGTAAACCTCGAGGTTCAAACTTCTCTTCAAAATTTAATTTACGCTTGCGCTATTCCGCAACGACACTAACGCTATTTGGCTTCAATGTCTGATCACTGTAACTAAAGAGTAGCCAGACCTGTATATCTTAGACTCTGTATTACAGTAACCTGTTTTCATACTTTTGTTTATTGTTTTGTATTCAAATAAGTAAATAAATTTTTTTTTTGGTAAATATAAATTAGAGTTGACGATCAATATGCTATTTAGTTTAATCTTACATTTTTATACCTATTTATTTAGACAAATCAATAAATGGTTAAATTTAAAAGTTTTTTGAAAATGATAGACTGTGGTAGGATATATATTTAACTATAACTTGAGAAAGCCTTCACTTCACCTTCCATAAATTATCCAAGTTTCCAAGTTATGTCTGACATGAACAAGGAAGAAATAGTTTTCAGCTGCGTGTATCTAGCTACGAAAATAAATGAGGAGATATTTAATATATTAGAATGAATTAATTGTCCATTGTGACATTAGTGTGAATTCAGTCGACTGTAAGGATGAGCGGAAAACACGCTACTGTAGAATGTTTAAGGAGTTTAACACCCTCTTGAATATCGCAAGACAAGTTAAACTTAAAAATAGTAAGTATAACAATTAATAATGCTCCTTGGGTATTCAAATACTAAACAGGTCATATGTAATGAAACCACCTAGCAATGACAAAATTGGACCAAAAGCTCTAATCCGTGTTACAATTTTAACAGGTTTATCTCAAGTTTATTTATGTTACTCGTACTTAACGACAGTTGATTTGTCACCTGTAGACTCAGGCATCCCCTTTATTTTAAGATGGACACACTTCCCAATTAAACTGGTGCTATCAATTACTATTAATTACTTATAGGGCCAAACCTGGGACATGGTTGAGCTCGTTTTCAGCCATGCCCGATTGTACGTGGCCTTTTCGTAAAAAAATATGTTTAATTTAATAAAAAGAGAATTAATTTATTTAACTCACCATTTATCCACTGTAAGGACAGAAATATACTTTTCTACAAAGAAAGTCAAACATTTCCTGAGATTATTAATTGAAGGCTAGTCTTTGTTAGGATAGTTAATACTATAATCAACCTGTCGTAGACAGGCCTAAAAACTAATTAACTATGAAATCTAGAATTTATCAAAAATTTTTAAATCACAATCCTTATAAATTTCCGCAAAATTTATCTTTATATTATTAATTAACTGGCTACGAAAATAAATATAATTATAATATTTTTGATATCTATCAATGTGACAACATGAGTTTACGGTTTTCAAATAACGAGCTTACCATAAAAATCAGACTGTAGTTAGCTAAAAGCTCGAGCATGAAAGTGTGTTGATTGAATATTGACATGGTTTGGTAAAATACTAAGGGAAAAAAATATTCAAAACACTTTGTACCTTAGATGCCGCTCTCATATTGATTGTAAAGATTATTAAAATATAACGTAGGAGACCCTTTATAAACCATACACAGCCACTTTACCTAATCACTCCTATTATGTCATAAATAAATGTTATTTTTATACTGTTAACAGTGTTGAGCAGAATCATATTTTATGATAATCTACTTTATAAATTCTTTTGGAAAAAGATACCAGATATGTTTTTTTTGGTAACACGCAGTTTTGCAAGAACAGTGACATTGTTAACGATAATAAGGAAGGATATAAAATGTTAGAGGAAAGCAGAAAAGTTGGTGAGCAGTGAGGTTGTGGGGGTGAAAATAAGGGTGTTGATGTTGAGAAGGGGGTGTGACAGAGCACAGTTCACAAGGATGTGGTTATTGTATCTCTCCGTAGATGTAAGAGTGTCTAGCATAAAAATATTAATAGATCAAAAGCAACTAAAGGAGTTCAAGTATATATAATTTTGATATTTAATAATATTAGTAAAAACTACATTGGTGGACACGTGGGCTAAGGCGTCAACCTTGTCTGGTTGGGTTTGATGGTGATATGAAGGCTTAAGTTTGTTTATTGATGGGGTATAAACACATTTTTTCTTTAATTATATATTACTCCTCTTCCTCCGAAAATGCAGGTTTACTAACTAAAATTTTACCTTCCCTATCTTTACCCCATTAATGAAAATACTCGGTGCATATAAAATCAAATTTTGATAATGAGTTTTGAACAATTATCTAGGTTCATATTTTGATATTAAAGATATTATAATATAATAGTTTATGTAACTTATATAATATGTTTTTTTTATAATTCTATATTAATTCCCTAGCTGTCTAGTTATTAAATAATTTCACAAAAAATCTTATTATTGCTTAAGGTATCTCTGAATTTTGTTTATAATGGCTCATCATAAAACTAGGTCCATAGAAATCTAATTCGATTTATGGTGGAATGTGAATTAGTTTAATACTCATTAATTTGGTAATCCCATTTCACAAATAAAGTATGTTGAGCTTTGTGTTAAAGTGGGAGCACAGGGAAAGTGAAAGAAATACAGTGTTTTCGCAGTTTTTACAAAGAAACATTTTTTTTTGGTCAAAAGAAATAAAATATTTCTTCATAAGGAACACAGTTCAATTTTCTATACAAGATGATCTCAACATTTCTTGAATATCTGTTAAGAATTTAATGAGAGTTTTCCCTCTTAGTTTGAAGAGTTTATCATCTAGTACCACCCTGTTCATGACAGATATTCAACAACAGTTGATAACAAAATGTGAAGAAAATTAAACTCCATGATTTTACTGAAGCAGTATTTTATCTACTTTTGACAAAAAAGTGTGTATAAAAACTGCAAAAACGCCTCTTCTCGCATCCCCTCCACTCCCAACATAAGCTTTTTTTTAATGTTTATTGTTTTCTGTGAAAAGTATCACTATTCAGTCCATCTGGTTATAAAGTTTTAGCTAAATTCTCTATTAAGTTTTATATTTAATATAGAGTAGAACGGTTAGGCTAGAAACAGTTTAAAAATTCAAGAATATTCACATCTTGCAAGTAGACAACCTATAATTATTCAAATGGGAAATTAAAAAATTGAATCAAAGATTTAAGGCGTGAGTATCACAACGGTTCAGAAGACAAATAAGCCGCCTTGAACTTTATTTTTTTAACCATTATTAATTAAATCTATCAATTTAAATATTAGTGGCTCATATAATGGTGAGGCAATGATGAAAATAGATTATAATTTATCTGCATTAGCATAGAGATGTGATGGGTAAACTACATTTAAATATCACGGGTAAAACTATTACGAAGCACCCTGGTGATATTAGAAACTGGACCTTCCAGTCCCTAGCAATTCATTATATTGTGATACTGATGCCTTAGACTGTGTGACCACTAGAACAGATGCATGACACTTTTCTGATGTGTAAACCTCCTCTTACTATCCCATTTGGGCACTCTGCATATTTCCACTTACGGGTTTGGGAATGAGAAAGGCATTTTTTAAAATAAATATTCAATTATTATTTGTGGAATTTGATTAGGATATGATTTACAAAATCCTTGAGTACTTTCAACCAGGATTCCAACCTCACCCTTATCGTCACACCGTAGTATAGGAGTAGAACAAACAAGCCTGCGTACTACTAACATGGCTGGCAGCACGTTTGAATTATTATAATTTGCATTTATTTTCTTTGTGGAAAAATAAAGGTAATATTTTAAATTAACAGTTCATAGTATAGAAAACAATGCTAGCGATATTTGAATTGTTTAGTAAAGATGTTTTACATATTTAAAGAAGTCTTAGAGTCTTGACAGAAAAACGCTAAACTGGTTGATATAACAATAAAAATTACATTGAAGGCTTCAACGATATTTGTTCTTGAATTATAAAATGTATATAGTTAGGAAATTACATAAGTTTTCCTACAAAGCATAAATACAACTTTAAAGTTAACATTAATTTCATAATCTGTATATCTGTACCCTAAAGTTAAGTAGTACTTAAACTCAAGTATTGTATGTTTTTGGTTTCTAAAATATCGATGAGAAATTTTGCAGATACCATTTCAGGCGTATTCATTTTTTCTGGCTTAGTTTATGTTAGTTAAAATTATTACAAGCATTTTTAGTTTAAAATGGCTGTTCAAGACTAACTATAATATCTCTAGTTTGATCATAAAGGGAGTGTGAATGTAAATTCAACCATGGTAAATTGTATAATGCAAGGTTTCTTTACTTTTATTGCATTATGCAACCTTTTGGCAGTAAGGTTTTTAATGCATAAAATAAAATACTTAGGATTAAAAATTAAACCAATTATGTTGAAACAATTATATAACATATATAGTGTTATATAGCAATATTTGTGGTTGTTTATTAACCCATTAGGACTCAGGAGTTAAACCAGTCCTCGCCTAGCGCAAGTCTGTTCGCTGTTGTATTTTTATCTATTTGAAGATTTTCATAAAGGATGATAACGCTTTCTTGGACGTTCATTATAAATTTCAAATTTTTCTCTTGCTTAATATTGTCTTCATACGAAATTTAAACTTTCTTGGACTTAATATTTAAGTTGCATCCGCCATATTAGGACTACCATCCAGATATTATAAGGTTTTGGATTTTTTCATAAAGATGTCATAATCCAAAATGTTCATAATAACAAATTTCAGCTTTTTAAGGTTTCAGGAAGTGGGAGAAAGAACCCTGCAAGGACAGACGGACACCACCTGGCTTTTATATATATTAACTAACAAGACAATCTATTTAAAAACTAACCCGCATAGGTAGCCACACGGTCTAATACACTATACTACCGGTAGTAGATCATGGGTCAGTCCTGGTTGGGTGTACTGAGGGTGGTTTTTCATAAATGGCTTCCCCACACTCTTCACGCAAAGGCGGGTACACTTCCTCTAAATTCAACCTTGTTCATCCCTTATCCACCAGCGTAATTGTTAGTACACCCACGTGTAACCGAAATAGGTAGAAATACGTCGTGCTAAAAATAAAATAGTAAATAGCTATTTAAAAACTAGGTAAATTAAAGTTAAATTTAATTTTTTAAAGACATATCGATGTGAAGGATGTTATTATTACGACTCATTGACCCTAGAGTATGGAAATCCAAGTGTATAGCCCTAGCCTTGAGTCTATACCAGTGGTATTCAATTTTGGGTATACAAAGACATCTTAGGGCGTACGTAAATTTTAATATACATTTTTTCCTTTTAGAACTTGTTATATAATACATTAATACTTAATGTAACTTATTTTATTTATTGTGAAGTTAAATTATGGAACATACGTAACTTGAATTACACAACAATAACTTTGGGGATACAAAGTTGAATATAAATTATATATTCTGGGGGTATTCAAACAAAAACTGTCGAATAACTTTGGTCTAGACCAACCAATAAGTCTCCTCAAATGCATACAGAATAGGTACGTGCCGTATGATATATTACTCATTTATTTCCATTTGGAGTTGAGATAACGAGAGTGCCTCGGAAAGGCAGCCCAGCACTCACGTGGGTATGTGAAACGGGTTCTGAAATTTGGGGAGAACTATGCGTGGAGCAAAGTAAATAAAGGAGCAAGCAAGGCAAGAGCAGGATGCCTAGCGTGATGAAATTAGTTAAATTGAGAGAAACGCTAGCGAGTGACAAAGTGAATAGGAAATGAACGAAAGTGGCAAAGGCACCGGAGGAGGGCTTCAAAAGGAAATGATGGAGAAATGGGGGGTAAAGCGGTGGTTGGAAAAGGGGCTACATGGGGTTACAGAAGTAGAAGGGGTTTGTGTTGCCAGAACTTGCTGTAGGCAGAAAACACAACGAGGTGACAAGATTTTTTTTAAAAAAGAAAATCACAAAGTGGGAAGGGCTTCATAAGGAAATTCCAAAGGGTTGAATGAAAAAAAAGAGAAAATTGATCTCTTAGGCCATATTAAGTATATTATTACTCTCAGTAGTGTATGTGTAAATAATTCAAGTTGGGGTATTATAAAGCAGTTTATTAAAACTCAGTGAACATTGAACTCGATAGACATTGACTAATTCTTAGCTAATAATTTAAAAATATATCTGTGGCCTTCACCTTACTTAAAAGCCATATATATATATATATATATATATATTATATAGCATACAATCCCTTTCACATATGTATCGTAAATATAAATTAGAGGTTACACCACAAAATCACACAAGAACAGTAATTTTCTATTTTTCATAATTAGGACATTATTTGACAGCTAGAAACGTAACTAGATCTACTTTCATGTGTTCATACCTCAAGTAATGTAATCTCCTGCTATCACATTTTATATGTACCTATAACATATTACTAATGGCATTCATTATATAGAAAAAGACTATCAGTGTTGATCACAAAAATATATCTGTATTTTCTAAAACTTTCTTTCTGCCAAAATACTACTAAACTTGCTTTTGGATTTGATAATACCAGACTACACCATTTATAAGTACTGTAACTATTATAATAATTTGTAATGTGTTAAATTGTCACTAATATCTAGGACAATTCAAAATTATGTAAAATTTAAAATTCAGTAAAATTATATGCAAAACATATATGGTATGTTGGTCAATAATCAACTTAATATATTTCTAAAATATTACGCCTTAAGGTTGTTACATGGGGAGGTCGTTTAATGCATTTGGAAATCCCACATTTTTTAGGTGGTTTTATATTTTTAAATATGGTCTTCACCAAACTGTAGGCGAAAGCTATCAACAGGTCCATATCTAGCTATAAAGCTTAAATTTTAACTTTAATTTATTTTTTAATTCAACTAAGCCTTACGCCAATATTTGTACTTCTGAGATTAAAGTAAAACGACAGAGACCTAGAACTAGCCACCCTCTATCAAATAAAGTAATGTTTTGATAGGGTCATAACATAACATTTAAAGAAAATGCGGGATTGTTTTTTAAGATTTTATATAAGTTACCAGACTTTTTTTTAAACTTTAAATTCAAAGTTTAAGCTTAAGCCTTAATTTTTTTGAAAACCATTTTAAGAAATTTCAAACCACTTCATAAATAATCCAGAATTTCGAAACCACTGCAACGATTTCAGTGCTTCCCCCTTTTAATTCCTAAAGGACGGCTTTGGATTCCGAATTTGGTAATAATATTGTTTTTTTTGCTTTATGTAACATCGTGCTACAATATTATATTTTACCTTTTGTCTGTCGCAATTCAATACTTAAAGTAGTCAATAATATTTTTTTAGCATCGTGTCTTACTACCTGTTCAGGTTATACTCTTATATACTAATAACACTATATTTTATTAGATACATGCTTTACTACCCATTCGGGTTATATTCCTATATATTAACTAAGCTAAAGGTTTTATGGATCAAGAAGGTTATACTTTGAGGAAGTGTATACACATCTGCGTGGAAGGAGAGAGGAAAATAATTTGGTAAAAAACACCCTCAGTATACACGACCGGTATTCGAACCCCAATATCCCTGTCATTAGCAGTCTAGTCTAACACGAAAGTAATGCCTTAGACCATGCATCTACCAAAACAGGTAAAATGGATTCAAATATTCGAAGTTATTCCCTTACATATTTTGTCAATGCATCCACATAATTATTTCATTATTTCAATAATGCACGCTCATCCAATCTTAACTTCAACACGTTAAATTCAATCATTAATAATTATAAACAAAGCCACGTTTTTCAGCAAAGTGATTACTTTGATATAAACAGCCAATAAGCATTAAGATATCTAACATCCAAACCAAATTTGAAACAAAAAATCTTCTGGAATATTATATTTTCTCAAATTCTTGAATGTCTCATTTATAATTTTTGTCATGAAATAATTCATATCAAGTCATCAATCTATTCACATTAACTTAATATTATTTTTGACATTACATACTCACTTGACATATTAACTAGTCAATACAGTCCTAATTTCAACAAGCTAGATCCAAACTTCTTTCTACAAAGGTCCGTTACGTTCTCCCTTAAAGTGTAAAATCATGTACTCAAACAACATAAAGTATTTATGGGCTCGCAACTTTAACGTTAAAAGTTAGTTAATAATACCATCGTCACTGGGGGGAGTCGGTACAATGCTCTATAATTCTACCTCCATCTTTGCTTTTGGTAAGTTGGGATAATTTCTGTATTAGTCCGTGTGGGCCTTCACACTGGAGGACAAGAGACAATGCTCTTCATGACAAACATGAAACAGGTCGAGACAAATCGGAGTCCCCTTTCAGATGTCACTCGTTACAAACCCATTAATATTTGCCTATTTCCCATGCTGCCATTGTTACCAAGGTCACAGGCAGTTGTATCCTTTATTGTTACTCTGTCTTTACCTTCCAGCAGGGTTCTATTTATAATTCTATATAATATTCAACTACTATTTAATAGATTCTATTTATTAATATTTCTTTTTCTCCATCGATTTTTACATATTTTTATTTCACTTTAAACTATTACTTACTATCAGTATATATCTAGTCTATATTTCTCAGTCATTTTTGATTAAGATTTATTTTTGTATTTTAATATATATATACATGTATATAAAAAAGTGAGATGGCTGGGAAATATATATATATCTTAGTTATATACATGTATTTATATTTATTAATCGTCTAACTTTTATTTACTCTCCATTTGACTTTCAATCTCTCTCTCTATATATATATAGATATAATATATATATTTACATATACATGTGTATATATACACATATATATGTGAATATATAAAATATATATTTCTTTATACATATTTATATATATATTTATTTATACATATTTAAATATATATTTATTAACAAATTCACTTTTTACTTTCTCTCTATCTTACAGGTAGAGAAAGTATGGTGATCGTCAAAAAAATCGAACTCGAGATTTTGATGAATTTTGACGTTTCATGACTCCTTGAATCCGAAGAAGGGGTTTATGAATTTCCGTCTGTCTGTCTGTCTGTCTGTACCTCCAACTAGAGCCTAAACTATTTTACCGATTGAGCTAAAACTTGATATATAGGGTTTTAATAGGGTTGCCCCAAGGGATTTTTGGAATTGGATATCTACCCCTAAAATTAAGGGTAGTTTACTGATGGGAAAGAAGAGAAAAAGACAATTTTCTCAAAATCAGCTCTAACGATTTTGATTAAATTTCATTTATGAACATTAATAAATATTCCAAATTAAATGGCTTCTCTCAATATTTCGGCAAAATGGCTTTAAGGGCTCAGGTCTGATGCGTAAATTAACATTTTTTATAATAGCTCTGAAACTATTTGAGATATGAAATTACTTAGCAACACAAATATGTACATATATTTATAATACAAATATTTTATTCGAAACATATTTTTATAAAATCAATAATTTTCAATCTATACGCAATTATATATATATTTTTAGCTTTTTGGACATTAAAGCTTAAGTATTGCGATCGTAAAAAAAACTAACCTGAAATGTTGATGGATTTCGACGTCTCATGACCCCCCGAACCCTAAAAAATAGTCTTTGCAATGCCGTCTGTCTGTGTGTCTATAAAAACTTAAAATTAAGGGTAGTTTACTGAAGGGCGAAAAGAGAAAAATTTGGTTTTCTCAAAATCTGCTCAAACGATTTTGATTAAAATTCGTATCTAGGCGTTGATTAAGATTATAAATAAACTGGCTATTTTCATTTTCCTATGAAAATGATTTTTAGGGTACTTTACAGAAGCGTTAATTTCCGTATCTCCACAACTATTTGAGAAACTAAACAACTTATCATTGCAAAATTGTAGGACTATTAGAAATAAAAAACTTTTATTTGACATATATTTTTATAAAAGCAACAGTTTCTGAGATATTTGCAAATATATTAATACAATTTTGTGAGCTTTAGTTGTAAACATATACTACTTAAGTCTTAACGCAATAATTCTCCAATGCCATAGAGTAATTAAATATAAGTATCTAAAAAAGTATGTTATTTTTCCTTAAAGCTCTTAGGAGAAATGTTTGCACAGCAATGATCTATCTCCATTTTAGACTCAATAGTCAATATTTACATTTTTTATTGGTCAAAATGTATAAATGAATAATTAAATATCAATGCGATGACTTGAAGATCTGCAACATCTTATAAAATGTTAAAATTTTAACCAGAAATCGAAATTTTAATACGAAGTGTTGACCCTTGTGGAAGACATTAAACTGTTTGAAATTCTCTTAGGTGGACAAAGATGCGCCTCTTTTCTCATTGATTTTATATCATTGTATATTATTTTATGCGTGTTTTTATGTGGAGTGGTGATGATACAATGTACATTATTCCGTTCAGAAATCTTAGAGTTTATAGAAAGAGAGAGAAAGTCTGTGCGGTCCGCCGTACCATTTATTTTACTCTATATTTCACTTTCAAAGCCTAACAAAAAGTACAGTACATTCCATTTCTATCAAGGTTTATGTTTCGTGTCATATTTTAGTCTCGTTTAATTTTCTCTGCTGTAACTTTCTCTTAATATTTGATGTTACTTTAACTAATTTTATGAACTATTCGTATTCGTATTTTCTCCATACCTTTTATTTATATTAATTTGAATTTGGAATTTTCCTTGTATCTTGGCTGTATTTTATTTTTTATTTTGTGAACATTTAATTTTTATTTTTCTAATAATTTAAATTTATTTTTTCTTAACTGTTTCATTAACATTTATATATTTAAATATCTATTACTCTTTTTTCTATGTATTATTATTAGGCTACTTACTGATTCTATGGAATTAAGAACTCTAAAGTTCGTTGCTGCACTTACATATTACGCCACCTATCCCTATCTTGAGTTAGTTCTATCCAATCCACCTACTACACACTATCTCTTTCGGGTTCATTCTAAAGTTATCCTCCCATCCGAGATTATCTTCCTAATAGTTTCTCCCCAAAGGGTTTGCCAATCATTACCCTGAACCAGGTTATAGAATCTCTCATTCACGCTGAATGTCCTGACCAACGTAATCCTCGATACTTAATTATCCTAGCAAAGTCTCTTGATGAGTACAGGGTATATAACACATCATTATGTAACCTCGTCCCCTACCAAGTATCCTCATCCCTTTTTCGATCTATATATCTGTATAAGCACCTGGTTATAGAATAACCTAAATTTCTTCTCGTCATGTAAGGTAAGAGACCACGTTTCACACCCAGAGAGAACCACCGGTAAAACTATTGTTTTGTACATTCTGAGCTTTATATTTCTTGACAACAGGTAATATGTTCACATCTAACTGACTGAGTAATAGCAGGCATCTCCCAACTCTATTATTTTCCTAATTTCCACTCTAATATTATTATTGCTAGTTAAGATTGTTTGTAAATATTTAAACTCATTAGCCGTGTCAACTGAAATGGTGCTCGAAGTAATATCTAAGCTATCGTTCACGATATGTGTTCTCTGTGTGATCATATAGGGTAGATAGTCTTTTCAATTTTTCCGCTTCTAAACCTATTTCCTTTCTAGCCTTTAGTCAAAGCTCAGCACTTCTTGCAACAGCTACTTTACTATTGCCCATGTATTATTATTTGTATATTTAATTTATTATACCTTCATAGATAAATATTAATTTTTACCTTTAGGTATCTATATAGTGTAACTTGTTTTAGATAATTCTGAGATGGATCTACCAGAGTGAATTTAAAATTTATGGCTATCTCTTGTATAAAATATATATATTTGTTTTACAAAAGCTATTTTATTTCTTTTACATCAAATTGACTCTACCTAATGTTTGTATGTAAGGCATTTGTGTATAGTCTATCATTAAATGCTTTTCCAATATAGTTTTAAAAAAACTTTTCTCACCTAAGCTATACATCTGTATTTTCATTCTTTGTTTTTTAACTAGCATTTGCAAGTAGATTCGATTGAATTAAACACATTCGACAACTTCAAACGCTATAAAAGAATGAAACTTTGAGAGCAGTGTTTTATGTGCATACGCGGATTCAAGAAGAAACATGGACTCGATCCCATCCTCTCCCTTCCAAACTACAGCTCAAATCACGTGGCATCATATGTACCAAAATACCAGCCACGGTGAATGTTCACTGCTAACGGCCGGTTATTTCCGCACTACTTGGCTCACAGATGAGCTAGAGTGATCTATGACTCCATAACTTACCATGGTTCTCTGAAAATAATAGATTACAACAGAAGAAGTCCAGTCTTGATCCCATGAGTAGATTCTGAGTTTACTGGAAACAAACAAATGGTCAGGCAGATGCACATTCCATAAATATATTATTTGGTGTTCTTATCGTTCATACTACCCAGAAAGAAAGGAATACGCCATCAACATTCGAATGCGCAGGTAAACTTAGCTCGTGTACCTGTTCTTCCCAGCTTTGTTATTTCATAGTATATAAAATTAATCACAGAGAAAAAAGTCCAAATCTAAAATTATTTTATTACTTTAAATTGTGCTAAAAAACGTGAAAAGTATGCTGACTAAAACACTATATAAAAATACAGATTATATTCTAAATATGAGTTAAAAGCAGAATTTTAGTTTGAAGATTAAGTTATAACTTCTTTATAGACAATATTTTTACACTGGATGATTGATGCTGGTTAAAAATAGGAAGAAGAGCTACACAGAATTGACAGTTGGTTGTTAAAGAATTAAAACAAATTATAGTTAAAAGAGTATTATAACAACTTACAGTATAGCAAATAATTATTCATTTTTAATGATTTGGCCTAATTCTATCCACTAATTAGAATCCACCATATTAAATTATCGATTTTATGACTTTTCTAGATAACAATATCTCAAGACCTATCAGCATGCTAAATTTTGGATTTTTAGAGTGTTTAGATATCTTTGAACAATTCATGCGGACATACAGATATAAAAACTGTATCGAACTATGATGTTCAAAATCCAAATGTACTCTTTACTTAATTTCTAATCTAAAAACAACTATTAACCAATACATTTTAAAAACAATCTTTGAAACTAAATATTAATTAGCCCATAAACTGATTTCACAAGAACGCAATATTTGTCTAAGAGTGATCGTAAGTCACGTATAAAATAAATCAGATACATGACTGCATAAACATTGGAAATAATAGGAGCACAGTTTAACAAAGAGCATAATGGTTCCGACTTCTTTGTTTGTTAAAAGGTTGTCCCCCTACATGTATTTTAATAGTTCAATTTTCTACTCTACAGGTAATTATTTATTCTATTAGGTTAGGAACATTTTGGGGCACTCACTTTATTTCCCTTTACCGATCATTCATTTTAAAATTAATAATTTTTTCAAAGTACTTTGGGAGGCTCTTATACCCGCCTGACCAATTTCAACCTTCTCCCACAGTGAAAAGTATTGTTTTATTTTTTGCATAGTGTCTTATTTATTACCTATTCATATTGTACGTATATGTGACTAATTACGCTAATGATCAAGGGATGAGAAAGGTTGAATTCAGAGGAAGTGTACCCACATCGCATTTGCATGGAGGTAAATTGGAATATCATTTAGGGACAACCACCCTCTGACCAGGATTCAAACAACGATCTCCCAGTCATTTTACAACATTTCTATTGCGAGAGTGATGCCTTTGACCATGCAGCCATAGCTTTTCACGTAAGTTTTGTAAATCACTAAATCCCCCATTTCACCTAAATCCATTTAGAAATTTCAAATATTTATAAATTATTGAGGTACTTGGGGTATTACCATTACATTCCTTGCATTTTTTAAATGTTCAATGTCTCCTAAGAGTATACTGTGGTTTGGGCTTGTTTGAGCAACACATGGACTTATATATTATTTTTATATTAGTGCTATTTAATGTTTCTTGGCATCTTGGTTTTGGAGTTGTAGCGCCTATACATACACCCACAAACTAACAAGCTTACAAACAAACTAACAAGTACACATCCTATATTATTGATTTGATAGTTGATTATTTGTTCCTCTTGTCAGATTTTCCATAGTTGCGCTAAGATCTCTGGACAGGCTAAAGAATAGTGCTATCTAGCCACCATATTAGTTTCAAGATGGCCGTAATGTCTAATATAAATATATCATAGAACCTTTAGAATTTGATCCAATAATAATTTGACTAGTATAATCTGAAAAAATGCCAAAAAGAAGTGTTTTTCATCCGCTACCTTGAAACAAAATATCAACCGTAAATGGAAATTAGACTATAATGTTAAAAGGACATCCGAGATGTATCCATGCGAAATTTCAGTAAAACAATCGATACAGTGGTTTGGACGTGATTGAGAAACAAACAAACAAACAAAATCTATACATTTCAGTTTTATATAATTAGTAGGGTAGACATTTTCAAAAAACGAGGTTTTCATACTCTAGTTTCCCTAAATAATAATAATATTAATAATAATAATATAAAGCTTAAGGTTGTCGTGGTCCTTCGTTTGTCATCCTTTCACACCAGTAATTACGCAGTTTATTACTTCAGGCTCATAATATATGTAGTAACATAAACTAAAGTTTCTTAAATAAAGTGGTTAGTACAAAGTATTCGCTTTCTATATTTCTGGCTTCTTCATCTACCTGAATAGGTAGTCACAATGTCTATTGTGCTAGGCTCACTGATGTAAGAAAAAAGACTGTGGTGCACACCCTAAATATTTCCCTAACAATTTATCTAAATTTAAATATTATTTGGTTAATTGACTTAAATATGTACAGTACATCACCGTTAACACGTGGTCTGTGGCATTAGTTTTGACGATTTTTAAAAATACAGCTGAGGTGTACACTTTGGGGTTTCACTAAGTAGACTTGAAAAGTGACACCTTCCTATTTCTCTTGGGTTTGGATCTACACACAGTAGAAGTTACGTACTTTAAGGCGTCAAGGTCTCAATATACAATCAACTCTGGACCCAGATTTGTGGGTCATAATGTCCAATGTTCACAAATACCTTAATGTGTTTCAACTTAACCGTAAGCGAGAATGGTAAGGACAAACAAAACAAAACATCACAAAGAGAATAAGTTTATTAAAATATATTTCTTAGCATTTAAATAGTCGGATGTGTAATGTTTTATTCTGTAAGTCATTAAATTAATATTTTCTCTCTTAATGGGAGAATTAATCTAGTTGTCTGAATATGCATCAATGTAAATATAACAAAATCACATCAAGATGTTAAACATTTCCTAGTTGTAAGTTTTATTTGGGAATCACTATTTGTTTACTATTTTGAATACTAAACAACCAAAACAATATAGTTTTTCTTTAGATTTAAGATTGAAATGTATTTTGTAATTACTCTTTGGATTACAGTTGATTTGGCCATCAAGTAAGATAGAAAAAACAAAAATATTGGTACTTTCATAGTTTATTGATATGTACAAATACGTCGTTGCCAAGAAGACTTACAGGGAATATTAATACATTAAAAGTTAATTTATTTGAATTGTTGCCAATTTAAATCGCAAATGTAATCACACTAACAATCTTTTATTTAAGACTCTGCTTCACTCGCTGATAAGATAGCGTGATGGTATATATCTATTTTTTTTATTTTAAAGCGAGGTACACACAACAACTTATTGTACAAAAAGTTGTGCAAAAAATTGTAACCTAAAGATAGCATCGTGTGAGTACTAAATATTGTACAGTATCTACTTTTTACAACTTATTGCATAACATTTTTAGTAAACAAAACACGTTCTATGTCAGCCATTTTTATTATACACTTTTCAATTGATAGCAATGTATAGCCATCTGCCAGACGTAAACTAATTGACTGTATGATAACGTATGCATAGGCATCATATTATTAATAAAAAACCGTTTCAATTTAAAGTTATACTTGTACCATAATAAATATACAAAATAAATGCAATATATTTATCATTGATTTACATACTCTGTTATTATTCCACCAAACGTAGAGAATCACATTTCTAATAATATTATATGCAATCGCATATCATGTGAACAGTATTGAGGTAAAACTTTTATACAAAAGATATGATCAAGATAGTACACAGCTTCTTGTGCTATGTGAACCTAGCATTACTTGTAAGGAGTCCCATATTGATCATATGAGTAATTTATGAGTTTACTGGAAACAAACAAACAAAATTGAACGTATGAACAAATTTACAGTTCTACTATACGTATGAACAGAGCCCTGCGTTTGTGGAGATCGCGATAGTTCGCGAATGTTAGATATGGCATTTTTTCTTTCAGATGTTCACATTTCAGGTTACCCTGATTGCAAATATATGCTCAGAATTGTCGCGATAATTCGCGAAATCGGCGTTTTAGCGCGATATTCGCGATTTTAAACGATGTCCGCGATAATCGCGATTTAGTCGCGATTTTCGGCATTCGCGCTAATATTTTGGGATATTGAAAAATAAATATTTTAAGTTTGAAAATTGCATTTCAAATGCAGATTCAGAACGATATTTTTCTAGGTATAGTTTAGTAGTAACAGACCGCAGAACCACAATGAAAGTGGATAACATTGTTACCAGCTGCATGTTGCAGTTTGGTGATGTTGAGTAGTTATTTTGTATTTTTCTAGCCTAAATTGAGATTTAAAAATATAGTCACAATTTTTGTGAAGTAACAAGATGATTTTTGTGTAATATTTTGTCTTTGTGACTTGTACATACTTTTCCCGGACCAGCTGCCGCTAAATCTTACTTTTTTAATAAGTTGACAGCACATTTTTTTGCGGACTAGTGTTTTTTACCGTTTTGTCCAAACAAAATGTAATTTTTGGTTTTCACTTCAATATGTTTAGTTTACCTGTTTCAAACATTGTCCTGGAAGTCTAGTTTTAACCCAACAAAGTCACCTTAATCACGAAAGTTTGGTAAAAACCACTTTTTTAACGCTTTTGTCTTAATTCGATAATTTCGTCGCAAAAATAGGATTTTTGTAATTCACCGCTTATTCACCGCTTTTGGGAAACTTAAAAACGAAATTAGGCTTTTTTACTCAACATAAAAGCAGGGCTCTGCGTATGAATAATTTGCTTGTATTTAGGTTTATTAAATACTTATATCTTTTTATATACAGTTTATGTTAGACATACAAACTGGTACAAAAGAAATGTTAGCAATTTTCAATAAAATGTAACTTTATTCACAAAAAATGTTCTATAACAGAGGTAGGCAACACATTTTTCAATATAGCCACAGGTGGGGCGAACAAGAAGTAAAATTCATCACTTCATGTAAAAAATGATGAATTAGGTTTCACAATCGAATATTTAAAACAACACACACAGTTTGAACAAGTTTATTCAAAACATGTACACTTTGACTATTCAGACACAAATGATGAAAACTAGTCCAATTGATAATTAAAAAGACAATTTAATGAGAAATTTGACGTTCTTTTTTGTCTTACAAGCTGAAGAAACATTGACTGAATATCTGAACTCTATGAATTTCTGGAATGATTCTTATGACTTGCTGGAAATATCAAGTTATCACCAGCACATGCCAGCAGGTAAAAGTTTATTTTAATTCGAGAGTTGGCTAACTCAAATTTGCTACACTATTTGGTCAATTTGCCAATTGTGGGGATTGACGACAAGATTTCCCACCCCGGATCTATAATATATTTTAAAATTACTTTGTAAACACATACGATGTGACTATCCCATTCATGATGAACTCGCACTAATACATCTGGTGCTATGCTCGAGATTGCATCTCGAATGAGTTTCTACGCTATGAGTCATATCTTTTATTAATACACCATGGCTTTCAAGTGTCAAGTGGGGTGAGATAGAGGGATCCTGGTGGTCTCATAATGGGACCACGGTGACCAATCTAGGTACCTGTAATTTTCTGATACAACATTTGCCATACGCTAATGCAATATAGAGGCGGTTGGGTTTTTTTGAAACCACGCTGAAATTATACATCTTTGTTTAGCAAGGATGGCAGGATCTTGACTTACAGCATGTTCACTGTTCAGATATATTTCAGTATTAAGATGTGTGTCAAAGAAAACAGCTTCAACAATTTGGTTGCCTCATATCCCTTAACCCACAGTCAATATACCAGAGCCTTGCATCTTTGATGGATTCAACAAATGGGTGGTAGAATCACTCCAATGACGAGTGTTTAGGTTATTAGCTTCTCCATTATAGGTAAACTGGGTCTCATCATTAAACATGATCACGAAGCTTTTATTGCCGTCAAATTTGTAAAATTCCAT
The DNA here is from genome assembly GCA_902151455.1 of Timema bartmani. Classification (NCBI taxonomy): domain Eukaryota; kingdom Metazoa; phylum Arthropoda; class Insecta; order Phasmatodea; family Timematidae; genus Timema; species Timema bartmani. The sequence goes on from CABFWB010001594.1 coordinate 98,055, forward strand.
TCTTCAGTCCAGACTGTCTTCACTAATATGCTGCAACATTTGCGTTTAGAATGGATGCCATAAATTAATTTTCAAAATAGTCATGATTCTCGATATGCTGACACTCCCTTCTGGAGCCAGACTTCATTGTAATTTTTTGGGGACTCGTTGTAAAAGCACGCATCACTGTGTCTGTTGTTAATTTATGTAGGTGGACGACAGATTCTTGGTAGGCTTGTAACACTTCCAGTATTTTTAAACTTCTCAATAAGTTTGGCAACAATGTCGTGTGTGATATTCTTGTTATGTTTACTCTCAGAGTCCCTTCAAATCTTGCAAAACCCTTCTGATAGAGCCATCAAGATGATATATATACACGTTCTAATTTTGATAAAGGTTCTCATAAACGGCATTTGAAAATATAATAACTCAATATTTCAGTAGAATCCATTTTTAGAGTAATTTTGAATTTAATAAATGTTAACTTTCCTAAGTATATAATATATTTTTTAGTTAGATTATTAAATACTTGGTTATAATTTAAAATTTCACTTCAAGCTTATAGATCTTATGTCTTTCTTCACTTTCTTCTTATATAATATTTTATTAGTTTGTATTCACATATGTATTTATTAAAATACTATAGCTACTCTTTCTTTATATATATTTTGTTCATATTCCTTTATATCTTCACACCGTCTTCCCCCATCATCTCTTATTAAATATAATACCTGGTCAAATATAGTATGCTCATCACGCTGGTCTTGATAAAGGTACGATAACAAATGGTGACTGATGCTACAATTGAACTGAGATAATACAGCACAAAATGTGCTATTATGGCAAGATGGTTATGAAGTGATGGAACAGTGCAGAATAAGAGGCTAATCTAGGAAAGGATTGGGGGAAAAGCTGAAGTTTTCCAAATGGCACAAGTCTTATCAAGTAAATAGTGGCTATGTATTCCAGTCTACTACGAGGGTGACGAATATCTTCATTGCGTAGATGAACAATTATTATAACTCCTTCTCCCGTTAGTGCTCCTTCATCAGCTATGAATATAGCGGCAATAATAGATGATGTGGCTTCAGCGTATCTTGCCTGATTTCTGTCTATATGGTTTACTATGCACATTAGCAGGCTTATAGCTTGTTATCTTTCAATTGCTGGTTTTTGATCTTCAGCTTGTGTTAGTTTGGGAATTGAACGGAAGGAAATCACATAAGCAATGAAATCTGTGATGTACTGCGTAAGCTCGCATATAGGTCATAGATCAAATGCTGCCTTTGTTATGTTTCCTAGGTTGTGTTCAACACTTGCATCTACGTCGTAGATGTACACTTGAACTATGTTGGTGCACCAAAGAAAGTCATGGAAAGGGGTCTAATGATATGGTGTATGGAATCATGAGTTTTGTAGACGTATGGGCCACTAGATTTATGTTCTTACTTTTCTCATTGTTACTAATCATCGATAATTTGTTGTTAAACATACGTTTATTTGTCTTATAATTCTTTGTTCATGCATCATGTCTAGTCAAGATTTGCTCTAAGCATGGGAATTATTGATATTGTATCAGAGAAACTTTGCCATGGTGACTGCAGCCAGTTATCTTCCTATTTTTTTTGCATTGAAAATACAGAGCATTACAGTAAGCTCATAAGGCATCCTATATTTTATGGGAAAATATTATTGAGTTGTTGTAAGACAAGAGGGAAACATCTTAATTTTTTCCATCGTCTTTTAGCATTAACTATTCTTCCACTATATTATCGTATAGTTTTGACACTTGTGGCGATTTACTTATTGGATTAATACTTTTTAGTTGACGTCGACCTGTGATACTTCGTACACTACGACGTACGCGAGCTATAATTGTAAAGTAAATCACTAACTTAATTAACTAATACTATCTCTTATGCTGACTAACATTTTACAGTGTAGATACATAAAATATAACCATTTTGATGGTTACACATCTAGTTTTCACAATTGATTTTTTGCTTTTATTTTAGTAAAAATAAATTCAAAGTAAAATGTGTTGTGTTGGTGGCACAATTTCAAAAAGGGACTAAATTCTTTGTACAGAGAAAAAAAAAAGAAGAATATGTCAGATGATAGAATTAAGATTCATATATATTTTAATTTAAAAAATGTTTGAGTGAAATTAATAAAGAAAAATTAGAATAAAAACTACTTAAGATTAGTTTTCATTTTCACAATATACATAATTATAGCATACTGTTTATGTATAAAATGTAGGGTTTTGACTCTTTGAGTATCATACGTTATTCATCTAAAACAGACAATAAATGAAGACCCAAACTTGCCATAATTGTTGACTCTAATACAGAAAAGTCAGGAGGAGACACTAAGGAAAAGTTGGTTTGGATGTACTTTTTGTCTACCCTTAAAAAATGCCATCTTTCCTTGGTGCTGGCCCTATCTAATAATGGGCACTATTTTGGAACCAGTCAAGGTAAGATTTCCACCTTTCAGGGTAAATGAAGCATGCGTACCGAAACCAATGAAAAGGATGTGAGAATAGATAATCTGTTATCATGTGTTGGAATCATTGCTCTAAATAACTTTGTTATTTAATTACACCTGAATCCAAACTGAAATCGAAAAATAACTAACAAAATAAAGGCATTTCTCGTGGCATTGAGTAAGTCTCTAAGCAAAATAGACAGCAACGTGCTGCTGTTTCTTAAACAACCTTACAGCTCAAAAAGGTGCAAAGGAAAAAATATTTTTACTAAGAGATCGGCTATCAGATAAGAGGCTAAATGATTTGTAGGGTGTTTTTATTTTATTTGAAAAAATGTAGCCATTCACTCTATAAAAAGATTGTGAAAGTATCTGGAGTAACAAACTTTGTCTATATATTTTTAAAAACCTAGTTTTTATTAAATATCACATGAGTATAACCCGAAAGGGTAGTAATAAGCAGTAAACAAAAATTATTTATGAGTAGCTGTGGGTAGTTAATATATGAACGTAGTGCTTGGATAGCATACTACTTTAGTTTGAGTTTATCACTAAGTGATACGTGATGATGGTCAGACCTGATAGCTGAACACAACAAAACGACATAGCCCTGGACAAGAAACTATGGCTCAGTGTTAAAAGACCTGCCAAAAGACAAGGGTTCTGTGTTTGATTTCTGTGTTCAGGTTATCATTTTTCACTTAATTGAACATTATATTTTTATTTTATCACAGATTATGGAGAATATATTAGATTAAATCTTGTAATGGGAACAAAAACCTTTTCAAATAATTTCTTAGAAGTCAACGCTAACAAGCCAACTATCTACAATTTTGAGCAATGTGTCACATTTCTGTTATTATTGATTAGTAAGTTAAACAATTAGGTCAATAACGAATTAATAGAAAGAACCGGTATCGGTGGGGTAGCTTAGAGAAAATGTGCCCACATCAGCGTGGAGATGGAACAGGAAAACCACAGTTGTAAGTTACTTTGGAAAGTCGTATCCTCCACAGACTGGAACCTTAACTTCCCCACCACTGGCAAGCTTAACTTCGTATAATGCATTAGGATGGGTGTGAGTGTCAGTCTGAACCAGTTTTCCGGGGATGAAGAGTTTTAAATAAGAGATGAGTGTGCCGAGATCTAAAATATATATATATTTTTCCACGCTTTTACTCGCAGCTGATGGCACATTTTTTAAAATTATACCTTCACTATCAACTACATCATTAGTGTGAATATATGCACAGCCCAGATGGATATAAAAACATGGAGAAAGGAAAAAACTACAAAATAATAATTATATAAACTCACTATTTGAATGTCATTTCCGTTTTAGGAGTTCTGACAAATTAACTCTGTCTTTGCTTCCACTTTTTGTATGTGAATTCATTTAGCTGGTCCAGTTATCTTGTCGGCTCGTGTTTTTGAAAGGTGTTGAGATGCAGCCAAAAGGAAAACAAGGGAAAGTTCTGTTCATGAGAAATATTTTCCCTCTCCCTTTCTTTCCTTAAAAATACAAACAAGAAGGGTTTTTCCCCCACTCATAGATTCTTTGAAAGAAAAAATTGCTTTAACTATGGACTACATTAAAAAATAAATTAAACGTCAACGATTGAAAGTTACCGGTATAAATCTGGTTTGCCATTTAAAATTTTTTAAATTAATATCAATAGTAATAATAGAAGAGCAGTGGAGGTAGTGTAGCAGAAAGAGTTAATGCCTTTAACGTGTTATAAAAGCACTAAGTACAACCTTCTAAAATGGAAAAGTAATAGTAATTATTATTTTACCAAACAATTTATTTTCATACTTTATATTTAGATCAAATACCAACAATGACTCCTACTGGTACTTGCACAGGCACAGGTCTCGGAGCGATTCTCGGGTAGGTCAAGATACGGTTTAAATCTCAGCTGGGTGCACTGATATATCTATTTCTTCTTATTTTATTCATGCTAGTGCTTTAGTTGAATGTACAGTTTTTTACTATAATTTTGATGGAGTGTCCTCAATATTTGGGGCTGCTTCAAAAGTTAACAATATACGTTCTAAACTTAGATCAAACTCCTTTAATTGTTTGGTTTGTAATAATCAAATGGTTTCTATTCCTTATTTCCTAAATATTAGGTTATATATATATATATATATATATATATATATCCTACAACTATAAATTCAACCAAATTCTACCCAAACAGGAAGGTTTAATAGTGAGTATTATAAACTATATTGCACCACATATTACTACAAACCATTTTGATTTTCCTCATTATATTATAGAGGAGCAAGATGGAGTTTACGAGAAACGTAGTGGTATCTTCGTGGAAGCACTAAATAAAAATACACCATCATTAATCCTGATATGGAGTAGAACTTTGATCTACCATTCATCGGTAATACGGTATATTTCAACGTACCCTTTCTTAACAAACGGTTTATATAACGACACAACAAGCTGAGTTAATACTTTGATGGACACAGCATCCGGTTCCCTTGTCTACTATTTACCAAATTACATATTGTCGACCATACAGGTAATGGCACCTTGGACTCCTGACTCATTAGGCAGACGCACTACTTACTGTGATTTAATTTTCACTTGATGTAAGCATTACGCATAATCTGATGAAACTTGAAATGAATATTACTCTTTTCATTGTGTCAAACCTCTGAAGGTGACGGCTAACGAATGTGTCATCCGAGAGTCTATGAAATGAAATGATGTCAAGGATGGGGGATGGTTGGAAAGGTGGGTATAGAAGGGGGGTGAACTTTCAGTTAAACGTGCTCTGAATTGTTGACTTGTGGCAATGCTCTCCATTTTCTGGAAGACATGAATTATGTGTGCCAATTGTTGTGGAGGTCCAGAATTTATTAGAGTTAGTAAGAGAGTTGGCAATATTATTAGGGGAAACTGTACATTATTTATTCAAGCCCATGAAGTTGGTAGCTCTGCGCCCTTACAAATTCATCCTGTGCGTTATAGATTAATATGCCGTTTTCGGTAAATATAGATATAGCTGAATGTATTTACTAGGCCTGTACGCACTTGCGCCATTCTTATAGAAGTGTTTCCAAAAATTTCGCCCAGTGTGTACAATTTTTTGGATCATGGTCTAGCTAACGGACCCCTTTCATCTATTCATATTTTAAAATTAGACACATATCTCCTATATCGTACATTGGGCTACTATTCGTTCCAAATTTTGAGAGAGGCTTATTGTAGGCATGTCAAACTCGTTTGTTCATTAGGCCCATATTAAAAACTTAAAATACTGAAAGGGCCGCAAAAAAATGTTATAATATTTAGTAAAGTCAAATCATTGTTGTACATTTTTTTATGAAAAATTATTTATACTTTTGGTAATATAAAATATTAGGATTCATTCTTTATTTTTTACCAGAAGTTTGAAACTTTTTATTTACAGGAATGGTGTTAGTGTTAGTTTTGTGCTGAAGTTACTTTCATATTTGATGACAGACGAGTACCTGTGCGCCATGATCTCTCGGATTCTTTGTTCCTTTTCTTAAGTGAGAACAAATGTTCACATATGTATATGCTGCCAAACATTACACATATTTGCAGTGCAAATTCAACAATTTCTGGAAATTGATCCCTAAAGAGGATGTAATAAAAATTTGGTACACCAGCATCACAAAACTTTTGTTTGATTATTGAGTCATACTGGTACGGCCAGACTGTGCGAGCAAGCGAGAGCGCGAAAAACTAAAAAATCAAATAGAACACATTGGCTGTAAATAAATTTGGCCAGACTCGAGTGAGCCAGCGTGCGTGCTTGAAATATAGAACTGGTTCTATTTTTCCAGCGCACGTGTTCGAGCCGGTACAGTCTAGTTCTTCTCAATAATTGGACATTATATTTGACTTTTTATCAATAATTATCGATAGGCTTAGCACACTTGCTACTAAAGGCCTAGTTTATTTGGTAAGATCATAAACCATGCCTATATGTATATATATGTAAAACTGATATATTAAAATAATTCAATATTATAATCAAAGTAGGACTTTAAAAATAAGAATCACTATTAGCACTGATAGAGGGTGGGAAAACCACAACAATAAATTACTTGTAAAAAACCACTCTCAGTTCACTGAGCCAAGATTCAAACCTTTGCCTCCTTGTCAGCAACTATCGAGAGCTATCTGCTAATCACGCGCTCGCCAGTTTGGCCACACAGTCGCTAAGTTGCCTGCACGCTTGTCAGTCTGGCCGAACCCTAATACCATTTGAAAATATTCATCTGCCTTTTCCATAATAAAGGTAAGCAGTCTCGTGAATATCGCAAGCTTAAATTCATAATTATTAGGATGCTGGAATCTTTTCTTGAATTCACAAATCAATTCTTCAAATTTTGTGAGTACTGACTAAGAGATATTCATGATTAATTTTGCTTGAATACGTGTTCAAATGTTTTAAAATGCATGCACCAGGTTACCGTTTTTAAGTTGACATTGCCACAGCCGATGTTTTGTTTGAAAATCTTTCACATTATCATACATAGATGCTCTAAGCTTATTTTTCCTTTAATAATTAAGTTTAATTCCTTTAAATATTTTGTTATATCGATCATAAATTCCAGATCTTATGTGACGTTGTCACAGACATGAATCTAAAGAAGACGGTATGGACTCACCTAGCCTGGTCCCTTTAGACTGGCCCGCTTCACGGCTCCGAAAACACGCGCACTCAGCAACATCATGTATCCAACTAACCGTCCGTGACTCGAGATACTGCTCCGAGCTGGACTCGGTCAGGGGAACATCGAGATGCGCAGACCCATATGCGCCAAAGACTGTGTTCTGGTGAAATAAGAACTATCCACCGGCGCGTGAATTTGAATTATTACGAGGCTAAACGAGACTGTTCTCGAAGCATGTGCACGCCCCTTCCCCCTGTCCCAACTGTGTTTCCCGCCGTATGTGAACACGTGACAGACTTTGTGTTGTATATAACGGCTGGACTGTGTAGTGATGTCACTCATTTCTCTGCGCTCAATTAGGTGAGACACTTGTCTTAGCTTTAGACTTAGNATTCTTAAAGTTAAACTTATTGAAATGTTTGGTTTGCTTGTCAAAGTTTTAAGGGCTTAGTCTTTTGTAATAAATGAACTTGTTGTTCAACTCTGGGGCCGCGAGCCCACGCACTTAGCGCTTCGGCCAAGTTTATAGTTAGGTTGATCTAATTTGAATGGTGTCTGTTATAACTGATTAGGTTGATTTAAGTCATTGATTGTTTGTTAAATTTCCTCTTTTGCGCCTTGAAATGGCAGTTAGTAATTATTTAGCATACTCATGTCGAATTTGTATTGGCATCGATGAGTTGTGTACACCAATACTTTTTGTCTTTATTTAACCTTTTCTAGTTAGGTTAGTCGCCTTCTGCGCTGGGTCAATTTTATATGTATTCTTTTATTATTGTCTTACTGTTTTCTCTCAAAGACTTGGGGCCTTGCCCCATTATTTGTTACTTCAATCAGTCCTTGTTGACTTTTTCTCTCGACTACTCTTTGTATGTCTCACTTTCATTTTTCTACGAGTTGTATGTTATGAATAAAAAAAAATAAACTCTCTTGTAATCAACCTAACTTTTATTTATAGTGTTATGAAACTATCAAATCAAAGGGGGGGTTACACTTATATCCATTTTGTATTTTTAATATCAGAAATATATTGTGCCTTTATTTCTAAGAATAAAATATTTTTTCCTCTCCAATCAAAGAAACTTTTCAACAACTTGTGACAAGATAGCCAACGAGTTTCTTTGTACGATGGAAAATATAGATGATCACATTCTAAGTCGGAAAATAGGGAAGCAAATTGTAGATGATTCAAACAATGGGTGCAGATAAAATTGTTTATTCCTGTAGCATTTACTAAGCTACAGGAGTTATAAATTCATTTATATCCAAATATAATATCCATAAACACTTCAATAACATACATTAATTTCTTATTTCTAATACATTTCCTAACATATACGAGTTCAATAAACTATAAATGAATAGACTCACCCAGGCTGCTACACGTTCCACGCAAAAATATTTTGTTCTTTTACTTCACGTGGTCAGCGATGATGAACTGAACCAGGGAGTAGACAGTGAAGCCAAGGAAACATACCAGGACCGGGTTTGATTCCCGTGTCCAGGTGTCATTTTTCAACTTTTAGAATATGTTCTCTATGTTGGTTAATTCCCTCTTAGAGACAAGTTTGAATCCCATGTAAGTAAACTTGGTGTATTTTTCATGGTTTGGGTAGGCTTATATTTGCTCTAGCATTAACATTGGCTCTAGGCTTACTACAAATTATGTCCAATACGCTAATGACATCAGTGATGGTAAGGGCTTAACAAATCTAATTCATAACCACTATTTGTGCGCACTAATCAATTCAACCAAACTCCCAATCAAAACTTGTTGGCAGTCTTGCACGGCATGATGAATCTCCTCTCGTGCTTCTTCCCTTGTTGGCAGCCCTGGCGGTAGTTTCAGTTCCAGCGTGTAGGTTTCACCACACTCGCGTCGCCGTTGTTACCACGTCCGGCGCAGTTTCAACTTGTCGCCATTTCCCTCTTACCCTTTCCTTTCACACCCACAGATTTCTTCCCACACTGGCGATCTTTGCCCTTTGCCCAGCTTGAACATGTCATTATGTTTTTTTTTATAATCCTTGTCCTTATTTCAATTGTATATAATAATTTCTTGTTTTATATTTGATTTTATTTTTTTTTTCTCTCATTTTTAGCTTATGTTTAAGCTAATATTTTCGACTAGCTACTTTCAGAGCTCAAGTTCAAAATACACGAAAACACTGTATCAAGGGTAAATGTGCTTTCTAAGTTATTGTATCATTGGGACAGTGTTGTGTTGTGAAATACATTTTAAATATTACTTAAAATGATATGCTAGAAATGTTAAGTTGGCATCAGTCACTTTCCTCTGTTCCAAGTTGACTATTTGCTCTCCCGACTCTCGCGTCCAGTCTTCGAACTAATACTGAGGTCCTAGACTGAATTCGTCTCTGATTTATTAAATAAATTAATGAAACATACAATTAATGTTTAAATATTTCAATAAAGTTGGTTGATAAAAATTTTAGCTATAAGCTATGGATACAATGCACTTAATTATTTTCGTAACTTTTAGTTCTTACTGTGGCTAGTCTAGTTCATGTATTACATGTACAGTACACCTTATTATATTATTTTAATTATTATATCACTTCATTTCATTGAAAATATTATTAGACACTGTTCATTAACATGAATATAAAAATCATAGCAACTAGCTTCTTCGGCTCGAATGACCTCCCAAATTGTAAAGAAAAAATTATAACTTTCCTTTACTCGCTCTATTGTTATTATAAATAATGGAATGTTCATCATTCCTAGTGAACTTTATTCGTGTTGGGAGAGGTGGTCCGAGACTCTTCACTTTCAGAATTCTACCATTTAATATGATTTTGGTTGGAAAAAAACCTTTCAGACGTTCCTTCCCATGACGAATAGGGAAAGCTGTATGCTCTTAGGTAATATAGTACCTACACCGGTGGTCACATGGTATAGAGCAACATTTTCGCAGTTCACTGGATTGTCAGTATCTGGGAGACTTGGGTTCGAACCTGGGGTGGGTAAACTAGATAGAGAGTGTAGTTTTACGATATTTCCACATACTCCTTCTAAGGTACCTTTCTCATAACTATAAAACATATTAAGACTTTACCAACCATTTAACCATAGAGTTAAAAGCCATAGTTTAAAATAAATGGAACGGAACTATGCAGAAAATTTCTCCCTCCATTGTTTAAAAAGGGAGATATTTACTCAAAACTCGTAAAATATGTTAAACGAAATAATATACACCAGCAAACCAGAACACAAATTGCGCTTTTCATAAGTAAAACTTTTTTGACTCCCGGTTTTAAATTTAATAGTTTTATTTTTAAAGAATTAAAGTTTTCATTTTTAAATTTGGATCAATAAAAAAGATTGATATTGGATCCAAAGGGGTAAACACTTTGTATTAAAATTTCAACTTCCGGCTAAAATTTAAAATTCTGATTAAAATTTTTGACATTTTGTTAGGAGTTGCAATTCTTATGGTTAACGCATTGCTATTAAATTCCTCATTTATACATTTTGACCAATAAAAAAGGTAAATATTGAATTTGAGGTCTAAAATAATAGAGATAGACCATTTCTGTAAAAACATTTCCACTAAGAGTTTAAAGGAAAAAAGAACAAAAACTTTTTGAGAGACTTATATTTACTAACTCTATGGCATTCGAGAAGTATTGCATTAAAACTTAAGTAGTATCTATGTACAAATAAAGCTCACGAAATTGTATTAATATATTTGCCAATATTTCAGTAACTATTATTCAATATATTTTAAATAAAAGTTTTTTATTTTTAATATTTCTACAATTTTGCAATGATAAGTTATCTAGTATCTCAAATATTTGAAGAGATATGGAAATTTTAATTTCTGTAAGGTTCCCTAAAAGTCATTTTTATGGGAAAATGAAAATAGACATTTTATCTATAGTCTCAATCAACGCCTAAAACGCCTTAAATCAAAATCGTACTAGCCAATTTTGCGAAAATCTATTTTTTATCTTTTCCCCCTCTAGTATACTGGTCTTAATTTTAGGGTTAAACAGACACACAAACAGACAGCATAGCAAAACCCAATTTTTAGGGTTCTAGGGGGTCATAAAACGTCGACATCCATCAATATCTCGGTTTAGCTTCTTTTGACGGTCCTAATACTTTCTTTACCTTTAGTGTTCGAAAAGTTTAAAAAATATATATATTTGCGTATAGCTTAAAAATTATTGGTTTTATAAAGACATATCTAAAATAAAATATTTTTATATAAATTAACCTACATATTTCTATGATAAGTAATTTTAAATCTCAACCATTTTGTTTGAAATAGCTATCAATGCTTAGAAATGAAGTTTAATCAAAATCGTTAAGAACAATTTTGATAAAATCTGTTTTTCTCTTTTCGCTCTGAAGGAAACTACCCTTAATTCCAAAATCCCTTGGGGCAAGCCAATGAAAACCCTAGATACCAAGTTTTAGCCCGATCAATAAATAGTTTAGGCTCTTCTCCAAGGTACAGACAGATGGCAATGCAAAAAACCCTTTTTAGGATTCGGGGCGGGGTGGTCATTAAACGTCAACATTCATCAAAATCTAAATTTCGAATTTTTTTACGATCACAATAATTTCTCTATCTGTAAGTTAACGAGAAACTAAAAAGGTGTCACAGAATAATTTTGTATAATATTAGGACGACTCAATTTTGTAGCTGCAGACTGTATAATCATATTCCATGTTTAAATGTAGGTCAATGGTATCGGTATTGTGCTAGCTTTGATCTGATTATGAATATATCATCCGCTTTTTATACGAATACAAACGGTTTGAAAAAATTACTATCGCTGCCTCATTTCTCTTTAATACCATTTATGATGTTCAAGTTATTACACATTTCTTATTCATTCTTTTAGAAAATAAATGGTATGGTGCACCACACAGACTTTCTCTCTCCTTTGTCTTACTAACCCTTACGAAGGGAGATTTGGGGAAAAGGGGGTTACAAAATAATGAAATAAAAAGATTAATATTGGGTCCACAAGGGTCAACACTTCGTATTAAAATTTTGATTTCTGGTTAAAATTTTAACATTTTATAAGGTGTTGCACATCTTCAAGTCATCGCATTGAGATTTAATTATTCATTTATACATTTAGACCAATAAAAAATTTAAATATTGACTATTGAGTCTAAAATGGAGATAGATCATTGCTGTGCAAACATTTCTCCTAAGAGCTTTAGGAAAAATAACATACTTTTTTAGATACTTACTTATATATAATTACTCTATAGCATTGGAGAATTATTGCGTTAAGACTTAAGTAGTATATGTTTACGGTCGCAATACTTAAACTTTAATGTTCAAAAAAGTTTAAAAAAATATATAATTGCGTATAGATTGAAAGTTATTGATTTTATAAAAATATGTTTCGAATAAAATATTTGTATTATAAATATATATACATATTTGTGATGCTAAGTAATTCCATATCTCAAATAGTTTTGGAGCTATTATAAAAAAAATTTAATTAATGCATCAGACCGGATCCCTTAAAGCCATTTTGCCGAAATATTGAGGGTAGCCATTTTGTTTGGAATATTTATTAATGTTTATAAATGAAATTTAATCAAAATCGTTAGAGCCGATTTTGAGAAAATCGATTTTTTCTCTTTTTACCCTTCAGTAAACTACCCTTAATTTTAAGCTTAGATATCCAATTCCAAAAACTCCTTGGGGCAACCCTATGAAAACCCTAGATATCAAGTTTTAGCTCAATCGGTAAAATAGTTTAGGCTCTAGTTGGAGGTATAGACAGACAGACAGACAGACGGAAATTCAAAAACAACTTTTTCGGATTCAGGGAGTCATGAAAAGTCAAGATTCATCAAAATCTCGAGTTCGATTTTTTTGACGATCACCATACTTTCTCTACCTGTAAGATAGAGAGAAAGTAAATATGCAAGATTTATTTTTACGAGAGATAGCATTTCTATTTTATGCTATTGTATTTTAATGAAATATTTTTATTATTATTTGATTTAGGATAGTTAATTTGGGAGATATACTCTATTAAAATGTTTGTTATTCTATTTAAAACATACTGTTGTTGGCAGAATAGTCTAGTTAGTTTCAATTTATATTAAAAATAAAAATCACGCTACTAATTGAACTTTTTTTAAATAAAATTTAATAGTATACCCTATGAATCTAACATGTAGGCCCGGCCTAGAGTATGCTTCCACGGTAATTAGAGATCTTTTCTCATAAGAAAGTAAAGTTTTTCAAACAGCTTAACATGAACTTCTATCTAAGTATACAATTCTATCCTCACCTTTAAGCTACAGGTAGTAGTTTTTACTTATACATTAGATTATTTTCCCATCAATCAATCTGGTGGTGGGAGGGTGGGCACATTGTCCACTTCTGTTCCTATCCCCTAGGTTAAATCTCATTTTCACCCACCTCCCACTCTAAAACATTTATAATAATGAATTATTGTAAAGAAATTAAATCAAGATTGTAAAATCATGGCTTTGAGATGCCAAGGGGCTATTCATTTTAAATTTCAGACCTCTATCTGCGGTAGATATCGAAAAATTCTCATTACAGGCAAACTCTTCATTTTATTAATTTATTAATATAGATAAGCTAATTACACCCCCCTACCTTCCCAGTGATATATTTTAAAAGTGTAAATTATTGGACTTCTTTAATAATTTGGGTTAGAATTTTAATATACCACCCTTGTTAGTTATTTTTAGTTAATTTTGAAAGTTTTTAACTGCTTTCCCCATTTTAACAACCCCAACTTTGAAACTTATTATTTTAAGTTTTGTTTGAGTCTTTGGATTGGTACTTCTACCTTTATGCAAAATTTTAATTATATATCTTTTCTAAAAGGCATGTTCTATATATAAACCCCCAAGACCTCAGAATTCTCAATGCCCCATTTTGAAATCTCCCATTTTAATATTTTTCTGCTTATATGAGGCAATCCCTCTACCATACTGCCAAGCTTTGTGCCAAGATATTGTTATTTTCAAAATATTTGGAAATAAAAAAATCAGTGAACTGTGAAGAGTGAATTAAGGGCTAAGGTCAAAACAAAGCCCCAAGGTATTGAACTATTCGGTCTAGAAATCAAGTTTGAGTAAAATTAATCAAACTATTTCAGATATCCGGCCAGGGACATATAGACAGACATATATGGGAACATACAGAATCATAATATATGTCTATCTCTCTCTCTCTCTCTCTTTCTCTCTAATATATATATATATATATAAAAAAAATCTTAAACACATCAAAAGTAATGCATCATCATCATTATTTCAAATTTGACCATTTTTACGATTAACAATATTTTCTACTCATACAAGTCAGTAAAAATACAACAAAATTAAAAAAAAAATTAATAAATAAATAAAACTCATCCCACTTGCATTGTTATCAAATGAGGAACAAGGAAATACTCACTTCGATACGTTTTTAGGTTCTAGCTTAATCCTTTGTATAGAACTAGCAAGAGGTGCCCGCCTTTTTATGAAATATTAAAGGTAAAAATATTTATAAAGGTAAAAAGATAAAAAGTAAAACCAATCAATAATTTAAAAAAGTTTAAATAAAAAAGATTAAAAACATTGAAACGGCAGCAAGGGGAAAATAGGTAGAAAGCGATAAAAAGAGCTAAAGAGGAAAAAGGGTTAAATAATAAATATAATCAATTAATTTTTTAAAAAATCCACTTTTAAAATACCCCTCTAACCTCGTCTACTGCTTTAACCTTTTTGAACTATTTACCCTTTTTAATATTCTTATCCCCTTGACACTGTATTGCCCTTTTTGCACTTTATACAACTTTTACCCCATTTAACCTTTTGTCCTGTTTACCCATTTGGACCCTTTTGCTCTTTTGGCACGTTTTAATTTTGTTATTCCTTACTCCTTTTATCTGTTTGATACTTTTTATACTTTTTACCTTTCATACCATTTTTACCAATTTAAAAAGAGGAAATTACAAATTTTTCCATGAAGTATCCAGCAATGACTGGGAGAAATATTTGAGTGTATAAAAGGATAAAAGGATAAAAAAGAATTAAATCAAATCAAATTTTTTTAAAGAAGTATATTTAAAAGGGGTAAAATGATTAAAACTATAAAAAGGATAGAAATGGTTTTAAGTAAATAGTAAAAAATGTTAAATAGGACAGAAAGTAAGTGTAGTAAAAATATAAAAGGTAAAAAAATGAAAAGGAGTAAAAATCACATGTAAAACTCTTGTACTATAATAGCTGAATCAAGTTCGAACTCATCCATTTCCCGGGATAAAATTTTGAAATTAGATTTGTTCAGACGTGATTTGACTCTTCAGGAAGGTTTATTGACTTATATGTCGAACTTATATTTATATCACAACAAACACTTTTTTTATATTAGTTATATGAATTTTGAGGTATCCCGCCTTTTCCATTTACTGCGTAGTCATTTTAAAACTTAAGGATTTAATCATAATGTTTGATTGGGGTGATTCTTATGCCTGTCTGAAAAATTTTAATCTTCTACCACAGTAAAAAGTAATTATTTAAATTTGGAAATTTTGAAAAAAACCATTTCACCAGACCCCTTTCTAAATAGTAAATTTTTAAAATATTTTATGTTAATGGAGTAATCCTTTTACATTCCTTACACATTTAATTGGCCTCACCTAAAATATTTTTTTTTTCACTCAACCCTCCTTCCTACCCCCTTAAAAAAAATTTTTTTTAATCTTAGGACTTTTATGGCTATTTAGAGTGCTTCTTTTACCTTATTGCTGATTTTAAATTTCATATCACACGCAAAAGTTATTGTTTATATTTGTTTAGAGAATTGCAACCCCCACCCCCTTCACTGCTCCCCATTTAAACAACTTATACTTGAAAATGTCGAGTTTTTTGATGAATTTAGCTATCTAAGGTTATCCTTCTACCTGAATACCAAATTTAAATTTTCTACCACACCTTAAAACCCCCCAAAAAATCTAGTAAAGCCCTCTCCCCTCCCTCGTTTCCCAAAGTCCCAAATATAAATTATCCTTTTAAACCTTAATATTTACCTGGAGTGTTTTTTTTGCCTCCCTACCATTTTAGTTTTCTACCACAATCATATAAATAGTTGTTTATTATTAGTTTTTGAAATTTTAATCCCCCAAAATCTTTTCTCCAATTCACTATTAGCAATTTCAAATTTTAATATATATTGCGTTATCTGGCGTTGCCTCTCTACCTCTCTGCCAAATTTTAATTTAATGCCTAATTTAAAATGTTATTTTAAGTTATAGGCCCACTTCCATTTCTTTGAGCTCTATATTGAAATTTCCAGGTTTTAGATTTTTCTGTTTCTATTGGGCAGTCCAGCTATCGTTCTCCCAAGCAAAATTTCAAGTTTCTAGGTCTAGGGTTGGAGGAAAAACGGTAATGAAAGAGTGATTCACACACCTTTATGACCCTTCTGACCCTCTCGAGGAATGACATTTTGTAAAACAATAAAAAATGTATATCACAAATCTAGAAAGAATCCTTAAATTTAAATTTCAAGTTTCCACGTCCACTTTTTCAAAAGATATATTGGTGAATTTTGTAAGCCTTAAACCTACTTTTTCACCCTTAAAGCGTCAAATTTCGCCAACCCCATCCTATCTCTTATCTACGGCCTTAAAGGAACTTTCGAGCTAAATTTCAAGTTTTGGGAAGAAACGGTGATGAGTGGGTGAGTTAGTGGATTCTGCTATTTATACTACAGGTTACATGTATTTGGTCGCTAGATGGCCTTTTAAGAGGCTACCATGATTGTGCAAACGGGTGTTGTCACAATTCTAGTAATCAGTCAAATATATAAGCAATTTAAAAAAAATTAAATTGACTCACAATTCATAAGAATGTATTTACTAGAATTTGGTTTTATTTCGTATATTTTATTCTTATAATAAGAAAAAAAAAATTGGGCAAACCTTTATGAATGTACTGCATCAAAAATTCTATATTAAATTAATGTATATAGGAGACCAAAATAATCTCAAAAATATTAGAATGAGTTAAAGTATAGTTTAATAGAATTTCTTTGCCATAAAGTCTTATTGCCGGCTGTAAAGCCTAACTTGGGTTGTTGTAAAATCGGTGATAAAGTCAGGGGAAACCAAGATTTTTTAAATCCATGATTTTTCTGTTTTCATTTTTGAAATCCATTGCTAGAATTGTTTTTTCGGTTTTCTATTATTTTTTCCTTAAATTTGAAATATGGTTGTTAAAAATATGGAAAACATATTTTTGCTATTAAATTATTCATTTGTTTCTTGGTGCTAAAATCTCCTTACTGTCATTTTTAAAGTTAAAATAGTTTCTATAGGGGTTTGAGGGTTCCACTCTAGTATATCGGTTATAATGTTTATTGAAAATTGATTTGTAAAGTTCATGTTGCTTAATTTGTGAAGATAAAATAATTAGATTTGCAGTAAAGATAATTTATAGGCCTACTGAAACTGCACTTTCTCCAAAGTTCTACAAAATTTATCTATAGTAAATAGGAAAATATTACTTTGTTTTTTAAAGAAATATCAGCTATACCAAACAGTTTTTTTATTGTTTGGTTTTGATGAGTATTTTTAATTTTTGGCAGGTAACCTATTAGAGATAAATGGTACGGCACACCGCACAGACTTTCTCTCTCTTTCTATAAACTCGTAAGATTTCTGAACGGAATAATGTACATTGTATCATCACCACTCCACATAAGAACATGCATAAAAGAATATACAATGATATAGAATCAATGAGAAAAGAGGCGCATCTTTGTCCACCTAAGAGCATTTCAAACAGTTTAATGTCTTCCACAAGGGTCAACACTTCGTATTAAAATTTCGATTTCTGGTTAAAATTTTAACATTTTATAAGGTGTTGCAGATCTTCAAGTCATCGCATTGATATTTAATTATTCATTTATACATTTTGACCAATAAAAAATGTAAATATTGACTATTGAGTCTAAAATGGAGATAGATCATTGCTATGCAAACATTTCTCCTAAGAGCTTTAAGGAAAAATAACATACTTTTTTAGATACTTATATTTAATTACTCTATGGCATTGGAGAATTATTGCGTTAAGACTTAAGTAGTATATGTTTACAACTAAAGCTCACAAAATTGTATTAATATATTTGCAAATATCTCAGAAACTGTTGCTTTTATAAAAATATATGTCAAATAAAAGTTTTTTATTTCTAATAGTCCTACAATTTTGCAATGATAAGTTGTTTAGTTTCTCAAATAGTTGTGGAGATACGGAAATTAACGCTTCTGTAAAGTACCCTAAAAATCATTTTCATAGGAAAATGAAAATAGCCAGTTTATTTATAATCTTAATCAACGCCTAGATACGAATTTTAATCAAAATCGTTTGAGCAGATTTTGAGAAAACCAAATTTTTCTCTTTTCGCCCTTCAGTAAACTACCCTTAATTTTAAGTTTTTATAGACACACAGACAGACGGCATTGCAAAGACTATTTTTTAGGGTTCGGGGGGTCATGAGACGTCGACATCCATCAACATTTCAGGTTAGTTTTTTTTTACGGTCGCAATACTTAAACTTTAATGTCCAAAAAGTTAAAAAAATTCATATAATTGCGTATAGATTGAAAGTTATTGATTTTATAAAAATATGTTTCGGATAAAATATCTGTATTATAAATATATATACATATTTGTAATGCTAAGTAATTTCATATCTCAAATAGTTTCGGAGCTATTATAAAAAATGTTAATTGACGCATCAGACCGGAGCCCTTAAAGCCATTTTGCCGAAATATTGAGGGTAGCCATTTTGTTTGGAATATTTATTAATGTTTATAAATGAAATTTAATCAAAATCGTTAGAGCCGATTTTGAGAAAATCGACTTTTTCTCTTTTTGCCCTTCAGTAAACTACCCTTAATTTTAAGTTTTAATAGACACACAGACAGACGGCATTGCAAAGACTATTTTTTAGGGTTCGGGGGGTCATGAGACGTCGACATCCATCAACATTTCAGGTTAGTTTTTTTTACGGTCGCAATACTTAAGCTTTAATGTCCAAAAAGTTAAAAATATATATATAATTGCGTATAGATTGAAAATTATTGATTTTATAAAAATATGTTTCGAATAAAATATTTGTATTATAAATATATATACATATTTGTAATGCTAAGTAATTTCATATCTCAAATAGTTTCGGAGCTATTATAAAAAATGTTAATTTACGCATCAGACCGGAGCCCTTAAAGCCATTTTGCCGAAATATTGAGAGTAGCCATTTTGTTTGGAATATTTATTAATGTTCATAAATGAAATTTAATCAAAATCGTTAGAGCCGATTTTGAGAAAATCGACTTTTTCTCTTTTTGCCCTTCAGTAAACTACCCTTAATTTTAAGTTTTAATAGACACACAGACAGACGGCATTGCAAAGACTATTTTTTAGGGTTCGGGGGGTCATGAGACGTCGAAATCCATCAACATTTCAGGTTAGTTTTTTTTACGATCGCAATACTTAAGCTTTAATGTCCAAAAAGCTAAAAATATATATATAATTGCGTATAGATTGAAAATTATTGATTTTATAAAAATATGTTTCGAATAAAATATTTGTATTATAAATATATATACATATTTGTAATGCTAAGTAATTTCATATCTCAAATAGTTTCGGAGCTATTATAAAAAATGTTAATTTACGCATCAGACCGGAGCCCTTAAAGCCATTTTGCCGAAATATTGAGAGTAGCCATTTTGTTTGGAATATTTATTAATGTTCATAAATGAAATTTAATCAAAATCGTTAGAGCCGATTTTGAGAAAATCGACTTTTTCTCTTTTTTCCCTTCAGTAAACTACCCTTAATTTTAGGGGTAGATATCCAATTCCAAAAACCCCTCGGGGCAACCCTATGAAAACCCTAGATATCAAGTTTCAGCTCAATCGGTAAAATAGTTTAGGCTCTAGTTGGAGGTACAGACAGACAGACAGACAGACAGACAGACAGACATTCAAAAACCACTTTTTCGGATTCAGGAAGTCATGAAACGTCAAAATTCATCAAAATCTCGAGTTCGATTTTTTTGACGATCACCATACTTTCTCTACCTGTAATATAGAGATAAAGTAAAAATGGAACATTACTGGTTTTTCGTACAACCGTAAACCAAGTGTAGATCAAAAATTACTACTCAATGAAATGCCATTTTGGCGTAATTTTGTGTTGGTTTTATTGAAGAAATACCTGTCTCAGAGGCATAGTTGGATAATGCACTAGTTTCGTGTTGAGCCAGACTATTTATGTATTTTGGAATGTTTGTTTTTATTTATACGCTGGAATTCTTAAACCACGATACCTGGAAAGCTAAAAATGTGCATTATCTTAATGGGAACTTTTTTTAAAATGACATCTATTTGCAAGATCATTAATGTCATAAATCATGTGAACAACAATGTGAATAATATAATGTACTATTTAATATGGTATTAATTTTTTTCATCAAACTCGATCACCAAGGAAAAACATCAATTTCAAATCTAAAGAGAGATTACAAAAGATCACTCAAATTGAAATCTAAGGAGAAATTAGAGTTTGGTTTGGTTTGGTTGGTTATTTCGTATTCACACGAAGTAGACAATATTTTTATTTTTAATTATACATTTAGACAAATATATGACATATTTCAATAAGAAGCAGCTAATTCGGAGAGATTAACGCCTAATGACCACCCGTGCAGGCCCCATGCGACAAAATGTTGACCTTGTTGGAAACCGAGCAAAGAATCCTAAATACCATTAGGCTGACCAAGATACAATGTCTGACAAACTATTGGTCTTGATCAATGGACGCTCGAGCTAAATCATCAGCCAATAAGAAGTTACCCTTTGTACCGGTATACACGTGACAAAGCCATCTATCTGCCAGAGGGGGTGATGTGGGGCGGGGGAAGGGTGAGGAGGCATATCAGATCTCTACCTAGGTGTTCTGAGGTGAATTTTACTACATGGTCTGCCAATTCTTCCTTCAATAAAATGCTTAAACATTTCCTATAAATTTTACCTTCCTCATCCACTATCCACATCTGAGTAAACATGCGAATAACCCGGAAGGGTTAGTAAAACGCTGAGAATGGAAATTTTAAAAGATAAAGAGAGAAATGTTTAAAAAAAATAACCCCGCGTCCAACAACATTTCTTGTAAATTATTCAACTTTTGTTCTTACATAATTTGGTTGCGTTTGTTTTTATCCATGAACTCCCATATTTCATATCCTTTCAAAAAATATTCGACGCAGTAGATAGAAAAGCCTTACGGGAGTGTAAGGCTAATGTTTATTTATTCGAGGGGATAATTTATAGCCAACAGTTGGGCGGCCCTTCCTGGTCACGTGTCGGACGTGACGGGAACACTAAAAACGTTCAGCCAGTAGCGAAACTCCCACTGGCTTCCTTTTATCTCTTCGAGGTGCTTTGTTAGCTCTGCGAGGTTCACGAGGAGGGGGGAGCAGGGGGATTTTGCAATTGACTTTTGACATTGCATTTTGTGGTATGACATTTTGACCTAATTTGGTTGGGAAAGCCATTCAGCCACTTCTATGAGGGACGTTTATAGATAAACTTATTTCCTCAACGAGGCAACGTCTGCTACAGTAGGGTAAGTCTTGGTATTTATTTAAATATTTATAGAAACATTATTTTATCCTTACCGGTGTTGTTTGTTGATAGCACGCTATGAATCTAAAAAGTTGTATTTATGTTTATTGTCTTATTAATTAAAAGAAAAATACCTAATTGTCTTTTCCGAACCGATTGATTTTATCATCACAGAAAC
This sequence comes from Timema bartmani, assembly GCA_902151455.1. Classification (NCBI taxonomy): domain Eukaryota; kingdom Metazoa; phylum Arthropoda; class Insecta; order Phasmatodea; family Timematidae; genus Timema; species Timema bartmani. The sequence goes on from CABFWB010001594.1 coordinate 120,039, forward strand.
TACAAACTAACTTGAGGTTGGATGGGAGGAAATGCGAGTCTAGGCCAGCATGTTTTCACTACTTATAGAAACTAAGTATCGGCCGAAATAAATAAAATATTGCTTCAATAGACATATTTAGTTTAATATTCTACACCTAGTAATCTCAACAGTTCTTGAATATTTATCATAGGCATAGTGGAATTCTTTGATAAACCTTTCAAATGAAGAGAAAAACTTGTAACTAAATAGAAGGTTTAACATGGTGGTGGATATTCAGGGACTGTTGAGATTGTTTTATACAGTAAATTAAATTAAATGTATCTACAGAAGACATATTTTATTTATTGTGTTTAAAAACAATGCTAAAGACTACAAAATTACTGGTCTTATATCACGTTCCCTTCCATCCACCTTAATTTTAGAATATACTAAGCAACTTAGAACATATTCGTGTAGCCTGAACAGGGAGTAAGACGTGGTGCTAAAAAAACAAGTAAATGCACGTTGAATACCTCTAATAAAATAACTTTATTCAGACCCGCTTCGGTGGCTGCATAGTATAAAGAGGCCCTATAGTGTTTGATAGGCCTGCGGATTACGGAAATATCGAGGTTTGAATCCCGGTTGGTTTTACTGAGGATGATTTTTCCGCCATTCTTCTTTCCACATCCCTACCACACTATAGTAATATCATATATGCGTATAACCTGAACAGGTAATAAGAAGCGGTGTTATTTATTTTAACGACAAGATTTAATTAATTTTGTCTGGTAAAATTAAGTGTTATTGTTAAGTTAGAAAGTTTATATGTATTTTAATATTATTTTTAATTTAGGCACTCTTAAATTAGGGAAGATAATCTTAATATTTCAATATTAAGTTAAATTTCAAGTTCATCTAGTCAAGTTAAATGCTGATGGGAATCTCAGGGCGTGAATCCCAACTGGATATTCTAAGGTTCTTTTTATTCCTTAAAGGTTTCTTACTCTAACTCAAGGCAAACGAAAGAATATTTTTTCTAAATTTCGCCTTCTTCTTCCCTGCCCCGTTAGTGCCATAAAATACGTATCGCCCGTACAGATATTTAGGTAAGGAGCAACAAATAAAACAAACAAGTGAACCATGATGGAACTAGACCAATGTAAACAAGCGAACTATACTGACCGAGTGGTCGCCGCCATTAGCGATGATAGTAGTGCTAACCTTTGTGGATATAGGGTGTCAAGCAGTCAGCCCAATGAATCCTCCGGCCTTTAATCTCAGTTTTCTAAACCATAGTTGCAACTTATTTGTTAATGCAGCTTCTCATTTTTCATCCTCACGAGGCTGAGTTGGACCGTGTTCCTAGACCACTGCTTCTCAGACACATATTGGAAGCGCCCAGTTGATAAGAGTGTCCCAAATCTTACTACCCATTCGGGCTCTCTACACACCTACAATAACAAGGTAGACATGAAGAAGGTGTAATTAAGAGAGAGTGTGGCTGTATTGGTGTGGAGATAAAATTAGAAAAAATCACTTAGCTGAAAAACACGTCAATATACGTTGACAAGTACCAAAACCTTAACCACCCCCCACCTTTTTGGAAAACCAGACAAGAAGAGACGGACACCTTAAGGTTGGAATTAAAGTGAACGCGAGAAAACACCAGACAAGAAGAGACGGACACCTTAAGGTTGGAATTAAAGTGAACGCGAGAAAACACCAGACAAGAAGAGACGGACACCTTAAGGTTGGAATTAAAGTGAACGCGAGAAAACACCAGACAAGAAGAGACGGACACCTTAAGGTTGGAATTAAAGTGAACGCGAGAAAACACCAGACAAGAAGAGACGGACACCTTAAGGTTGGAATTAAAGTGAACGCGAGAAAACACCAGACAAGAAGAGACGGACACCTTAAGGTTGGAATTAAAGTGAACGCGAGAAAACACCAGACAAGAAGAGACGGACACCTTAAGGTTGGAATTAAAGTGAACGCGAGAAAACACCAGACAAGAAGAGACGGACACCTTAAGGTTGGAATTAAAGTGAACGCGAGAAAACACCAGACAAGAAGAGACGGACACCTTAAGGTTGGAATTAAAGTGAACGCGAGAAAACACCAGACAAGAAGAGACGGACACCTTAAGGTTGGAATTAAAGTGAACGCGAGAAAACACCAGACAAGAAGAGACGGACACCTTAAGGTTGGAATTAAAGTGAACGCGAGAAAACACCAGACAAGAAGAGACGGACACCTTAAGGTTGGAATTAAAGTGAACGCGAGAAAACACCAGACAAGAAGAGACGGACACCTTAAGGTTGGAATTAAAGTGAACGCGAGAAAACACCAGACAAGAAGAGACGGACACCTTAAGGTTGGAATTAAAGTGAACGCGAGAAAACACCAGACAAGAAGAGACGGACACCTTAAGGTTGGAATTAAAGTGAACGCGAGAAAACACCAGACAAGAAGAGACGGACACCTTAAGGTTGGAATTAAAGTGAACGCGAGAAAACACCAGACAAGAAGAGACGGACACCTTAAGGTTGGAATTAAAGTGAACGCGAGAAAACACCAGACAAGAAGAGACGGACACCTTAAGGTTGGAATTAAAGTGAACGCGAGAAAACACCAGACAAGAAGAGACGGACACCTTAAGGTTGGAATTAAAGTGAACGCGAGAAAACACCAGACAAGAAGAGACGGACACCTTAAGGTTGGAATTAAAGTTAACGCGAGAAAACGCCAGTGTTTTTACAGTTTTTATGTCAAGACATTTTTAGGCCAAAATAAATAAAATATTGCTTCAGTACAAACATACAGTTTAATTTTCTTCACATGATGACCCCAAATTTTTTTAAATATCTGTCAAGGATATTCTGGAATTTAATGATAACTTTTTATCTTCATTTAAAATGTTTGTTAGATAATGCCGTTATACTCATGACGGATATTCAGGAACTGTTGATATCACCATGTGAAGAAAATTAAACTATGTTTGTACTGGAGCGATATTTTATTTATTTTGGCCAAAAAATGCTTTGCCATAAAAACTGCAAAACCCCTGGTCTATTCTCGCTCCAGGTGTACTGAAGGGGGAGGGAGGTTTTATAATAGTTTCCCACTTTCCTTGTACGCACATTTAGGTACATTTAAATTTACCATTACCTTCCCTACCTCCTCGGTATAGGTAGGTGAATAATCCAGGCGTGTAGTAGGATGTGATGCATTCACAAGAAATACCTTATCAGGTTTGATTGCATATGATAGGACCAATGAATGTAAGAGTCCAAGATCTTATAAAATTTAAATGAACAACCAACTGACGTAATATATGATCAGCTGTTGTTCTCTATTAATAATCATGGTAAGTTCAAAATAAGAAATCTCTCGGGTTAAAATCAATCTCTAAAAAATATTACATTAAATAGTATACGGTTTTCTAATCATACTGTACTAAAATATTTATGAATGTGGTTAGTACGATTATCAAGACACTGTTAAATGGAATATCAGTGAAGAAATGGTAGAGTGTGAATACATCTTTAATACATTTTTGAATACGAGCTTTTTGTTATTGTATATGATTTTGAAATTAATTGCTCTGGTAGGTTTAGCCAATGAGGGAATCGAGGGGTGGTTTTTTCCCCTACCCTATTAATTTATTTTGTGTAAAATATTAGTTATGATAACTGGCAATGTTTTATGAAGTATTATTATACAAGGTATATTTTCGCATATTACGTAGCAATGATACACGATTCACCATGAAATAATTTAGAAGAGTAAAAATACTTCCTCGCAAAAAAAATAAAATAAAAAAGAGAGAGCTGAATATATTTTTCAACCAATCGAAAATAAGGAGGTATTTCTTACTTTAAAAAAGTAAAAAAGAAAGAATATATATATTGGTGTTGGTAAGGAGTTTGAGACCGCCTCACACAATATCAGACTAAGTCTTTGTTCGGCCGTTTTCACTTTGCTTTGTGACGTAGGGAATCGTGTTTGAAACCTCCAGTAACGTAGCAACCACCCTCTTTCGACTCTTCAGCGTGACTTTTTGGCGGGCGTTGAGAGGTGTGACGGGGACGGGGGCGGAAAGGCAAAAACATTTTATTTTCAACAACTCGTTTCTTTGCTAGGTAAAATATAACGGATAAAGATGGGGAGGTGGGAAGGGGGGAAGGAATAGGAATTGTACAATACGAAAGAGGAGGGAACATAAAAAAATATATGAAAAGAAACGAGTGAAGAATTGTACAAAACGTCATCTTGTTTAGTTCCTTTTCTGCCTACCTAACATTGATGGCGCCACTGTTTCCCGCGTCCAACCAAACAGGAAGTGAAGGGTGGGTGAAGGGGATGTTTCTTTCCTTTCATATATTATTCTTTTCTTCAAAGGAAAAAGCGAGGATAAATGAATGTAAGAAAAAGGAACTGAATACCATACACAAAGCACTTTTGAAAACTAAAATGATTTAATATACCGGTACGTTCCTGGAGTTTGGAGCTTTTTATGGTGACGTTCAATTGTATTAACAATAATTTAAATTACGTTTTAATTGGGGAAAAAAATCATAAACATGTTTTATCCAAACCATAATAAGGCTCGTCACATGGGATGTGGCGAGGCTAAGACAGAAACGTACCAATAACATTTTCCTCCTACTTAATGGCACTCTTTAGTTTTAAAGTCAATAAACATACCCTGGTTGATTATAATGTTTTGGGTGTGACTGTTTGAATGGATAATTTTGTGGGTGTGAATAATTTACTAGTACAGTCCCATCAAGATTTGTTAGCCCTGGCAATAGAACACGAGCCACGCTTGGTTTAAATATATTAAAACACTTTTTTTTACAATTTTTATGAACTTCTAGCTTTCCTTGCATCTCTTTTAATACATATAAATAAATGAATAATCTCAGGCTCTGGTGAAGTGATCTAAGGTGTTGAACTTGTATTGCGCTTTGTCAATGTTAGGGTTTATATCCCAGGTGAGTTCGTGCATATGTGATTTTCAGTCTTGTTCTCCCATCCTCTATTCAAGTTATCGTGGCCGTTTCACTTGCCATCTTTATCCCTTTAAATTAAGTATTGTTAATATACCTTGCGTCAGTGGACATGCAGACAGGCATGTTCGTTTTGTTTTGTCTAGTTAGCCTAATGCAGGTCCTACCTAAGGTGGCATTTTATTAATAATATCTCACCACCCCTTCTCACAAATGCGGGTACACGTCATTTAAATTTTACCTTTCTCATCCCTAACCCAATTGTGTAAATATGCGGATAGCTCGGATTGTCAGAAAGACGCATAGCAACAAAATATTTTCAAAAATTAAACAGATTGTCTTGCTTGGCAAATCCCTAAACTAGTAAAATTCATTATTTAGCAATCATCTGAAATATCTTGAAAATATCTTTAAAGATTCTTCAAATCGAACAAATTTAAGATATCAATTTAATGATATTCACTTTTGGACATTATTTTTATAATTTTACAAAAATTTATCGATTTTGAGATATTCAACCGGTTTGTTGTATTACATAAATTCGAGCATTGTACATTTTCACTGATATATTATTTTAGCTATCTTTACAATATTTTAATAAATACTTGATTGCTTGTAAAGGAGTAAGATTTACAAAGAAACAAGTTAAACGTGGAACCTTAGGCTACGGCCACGCTTGCGACCAGGTCGCAGTAGTGTATTACATTGATTCTTTAGAGGGTGGCCACATTTGGCGACCAGCGACATATTTTAAAACGCTTTCGTGAGCGTTTTCAGGTAGCAACGACAAATAAGCTCGCCTTTATTTCTTATGGAGGTGGCCACACTGTCGCTAGAACACTGGACACTTTTGTGGGTTTGCTTGCGTCATCCCAGGTTAAAATGTCGACCAATAAGGTGCTCGGGACCACGCTATCACTCCTCCACTAAGTATTTTCTCTAACTTTCTTGCAAACCGCCCAGTGTTTCCCGCCCGTCTGGAGTTTGACACTCGGTAGAGTACGGTACTTAGCAATGTTTGATACCGAGCTATTTATAAATGATCACTACTGTGGAATCTGAAACATCGAGACTACGCAAACAGGGATGTTAAATCCAAGCTCTGAATAGAGGTTGCAGATGCAACAGTGAAGGGTTGGGATGAATTAAATAATGAATAAAGAAATGAACAAGTTAAGAACTTCTTTAATTAGCATAAATAAAATAATAAAATTATACAATAAACTGTATACATACTAACAATAGAATGAAATGCTTGACAAGGGCTTGGAGTGCAAAGGTTGTTTCCAATCAACGTAGTTAATTCCACTTGGTAGATAATATTTTGTTAAATGCCATAAACATAGCGATAAATTGCATTTTATACGTGATACCAAAAACACTATAATTAAATAGGGGTGTGTTCTCAGGATTTTAAAGTCTGTCCATAAGTACGTCTCTGCATATTAATGGGGTGGACACCGTATTATCTAGAGTTACGTTTCTTCTTCATATAACTCTATACTACCATGGCTAGTAACACATCTTCACGCCTTGGTGCTATGATAACTGGTCATAGAACGCGAGCAGGCCTCAAGCGTGGACGTAGCCTTACTCCTTGTTATTTATATTCAAAATAATTCCTGTTCCTTTTAAATTAAAACCTGATTTTTAAAACTTTAATTAAAGAATCAATTTCTCACAGTGAAAAAAAGAGGAATTTGGCTCTACATTTTCATGTAAAGGAATTATTACAATCGTGAAAATTTTTGGCCTTGAGTTTATAACGGGTATTGCCGTTTTTATGTGCCTACATTTTCTAGAGAGAGTTTCTTTCTAATATATATTTTTACCCTCCTGTCATCTAAAACAGTTTGTTGATTATAGTTTGGACTTGATATTAATTTTAGAGAACATGTGCTCACTGGTCATATCTCAAGTAGAAATTGTTATTTTAACTATATTTTAAATATCAAAGAAAGAATATTTATAGCTTACTCTTGAAAATTTGAAATTTTTAGTTAGTGGATCAGATGATTTTGTTCAAAACGGGTAGCCGAGAAATTCATTATATGGTACAGACCACTACAATCTTGATTTTATTTAGGATAAGAAATTACTTTAATGTAAGCCTAGTAAACTGGAAACAGATTTTTGAAAACGTTGTTATAAAATAGACTATACAAGAAAGTATGTGCGATTTTGTCATATATCTTTAATTTATAATTCAAATCTTATTTAAAGCTCATACTGTGTACACAGTTTTATTAAATCAGTTATATTTTAAAAATAAAATAAGAAACGAGCTATAAAAAAGGGAAGAACTCTGGCAAACTATCGTAAAAATATTTTAGTGTCATTACAAAACTACGATATCACGAAACCATAACATTATTAAGGTCATTGGCTTATTTTTTATACTAGTTCCATCATCATATTTTAGGTTTTCCTCACTACAAGTTTCTTATGCATCACCTCAGGGTAAAAATGAAACAAGAGTACCTTAAAATGTAGTCTATTGGAATTATTTAATATTATTAAAGTTTTCAACAGTCTTCATTAAAATACATGTATTATTAACGCCCATATTTGAGACGATTTTTCATATTTTTAAAATTATTTTAAATCAACTAAACACATAATTCAAATGTTTATGTGACCCTAGATTTGATTCGTTATTTTGAAATTGTTCCCTAATGCACCATTACTAATATTTTTTTTGATACAGTTTTAATTTTTCTGCTAATATATCAAATTATTAGTGATTTTAATCTGTTTGACTATTTATGCTTGTGTGAATTTATCATGATTGTTTATAAACGATATTTGTTTAGGATAATTATCTCTTTAATTTATTTGGCACACATTTTCTAGTTCTTAAATTTATATGAGATATTGTATCAATTTTTCTAGATCCTTCATTCGTTATAAGATATTTAAGGGTTGATTATTTAAGACTGCTAATATATAAACATTTATAAAAGAGCTCATTAATGGCCTACTTTAAGGAATAAAAATGGGAAAGAGATTTATTTATGAAATGTACCGATGATAATTACTGTCGTGGGGATTGGATGAGAAATCCAATGTAATGAATAACGTTTGCATAAAAAAAACACTCTCCTCTTCCATCAATTCCAGTTGTTTCACGAACCTCCCAACCTCGTCCACGATACAATCCACTCTCCTGTATCGCTATCTGAGGCCTTCAATCACGTGACTACAGGTATGATGAATATTGATACACTTTATTAAGACAGCTTTATTCACCCCGTTTTAATTAGTTAGACAATAATTGCAATTGATGCTGACTAGTTCACTTGTGTCTAAAGCCGCATACGGACACTGCGAGGCTGCGCGCTTCGCACAGCTTGTAACGCACGCCTCCCCCCGTCCATACTTCACATGCTCACCCTGAGACGTGCGCAGTGAACGTGTGTTGCGAATTGTGTGCTTGTCGGTAAATTGATTTTGTGAGAATAATTGATTATTATGGAATGCAAAGGTTCGTAATATTATAATAAAAATACAAGATAAAATTCGTGTCGTAAAATTTCCGTCAAAGTAGATAAATATTCCTGTCAAAGAACAATAAAAAGATCAGCTCGACCTTGGGACGGTAAAATCATGTCTTCTTCTGACGTGCGTTGTGCGTGATGCTTTTTTTGCTCGCATTGAGCATGCGACTATCAGAACCATCTTGTGACCGTACGCGACTTAAGACCAATCTTAAATTTACCTATTTTTTTATCTATGTTTACATAAGTCAAGGCTTTTTTACAAAAAGATTTTTAAAATAAAAAAATACGTAGGTGCAAAGCTAATCATAATAGTTATATTTAAATGTATTAATGAGTTAGGAAGGAGGGTTTGATAATTAATCAGATACAAATAGGTCAACAAAATATATACTAACTATCTTATGCAGCTGAAAAATCACCTAAGTCACCTTTAGTCAGTTCATAAATGTTGTGATTTTTGTGCAACTCTACAGATCAAGAACTTTAATTAGAGACCTCACCCACTTTTTTTAAATGAAATAAGAACTCTCTGATGATAAAGCCCATACATTTACCAACTAACGTAAATTATACATAAATATAATTTATATTTAGCTTGAGACAAGGCGGCTCACGTGTACATGTATTAAATTAGAGGCTCCTTGCTAATGAAATTACTTGTGTTTAGTCACAAACGAATCTATGATAAGGGACTTGGTAATTGAAGCGACTCTCCTGTGTATTTCACTTTACAATCCACAACCAAGAACTGGGGTGCATCTTCAACAAACAACAAAGATCTACGTTCACGACGCTAGGGGTGTGGTCTACAAACCTTTCACCATGTAGGCCAAATTTGAAATATTCTTGTCTTGCGGGCTGGATTAGAAATAATTAAAATATATAAATTAATATTTTGTTTTTAATATAAGTTAAGGGTGCCGAAAAGTCTAAAACTCCTTACAAAATAGTACTAACAATACTATATATGCATAATATACAGGATTGATTCACTTTCACGGAATTCCTCTTCAGAGTGAGATTCCTTGTTAGATAAGAAACCAAAGGTAGAGCACAGTTAGTTGACGTCGTGTGAAGCTTAGTTTTGACACCATCCTCTCAGGTAAGGATACACACAATTGCTTCCAGCCAAGGTAAAACATTTCTTGTTTTCCTTACAACAGGATGCTTATAGTAGCTGTTTGAAACAACCATTGTTTATTTTGAGAAAAGATGCGTTTTGTTGCATTTTTGATATCCTGTACCATCCACAACATTTTGGTATCGATGTTTGTACAAGCAGCGTTAAATTTCGATGTCACCTACCTCGTTAACCCAAACATCAGATGACACTCATCGTGTTAATGTCTCACTCGTTTTGTTCAGAAGAATTCGCGCTCTGAATTGAAACTGTCCGGACGTTTATATACAAAATGCCCCCATTTCAAGATGGCGTAGAACTCGAGTTCAACTTGAATGAAAGGACACTAGGCTCGTAGACGCGTCTGCCAGTTCAAGGCCACTGGGAGTGGTTTTCCCATCTCTTCTACCTACTAATGGGGGTGTACTTTCTCCTAACAACATTTTCTTATCTATTAGATTAAATGGTGTGGAAGGAGAACAGGTAGACCATTGAAGATAAGACACATCTCCGTACATTTAGCCAGTACTCCAAACCTCCAAACCTACCATTGCCAACAAATTAGACCAGTCAATATTTAGACCTTAGGTCACGTGACTAACGGTACGGGTGAGTGCGAATTAAAGTAGAAATGCATTCTCACGTATGATTATTATTTCAATTTCTTTTCAAGAATGCATGTTTCCCTCTTGCTCTCAGGGGCTAGACCACGAAACTCTTCCTTCACATGGGAATGTAAGGGTAATGCAGCTCGACATTAATCAAGCCTACATTTCCATATTTTTACAACTTGTGTTTCACATTATTTCATCGTCCCTCGTAAGTCATCTCTATACGACTCCTATTTACATTGAGGTTTACTATGTGTTTTTTTATCTGTTACAGAGGAGAGCCTCCCTTCTCATGGCAAGAGTAGTCGCACAATCCATTATCAACGCAACGATGCCCTAAAGGTATGTTTTACATAGCATATATCAAAGAAGGATTATTTAAGATGATCCATCCGTCAACTCAAGCGAATGCCATTTTTTATCCATGTGTTGTTTTATATCATTGTGACTGTACAAACATTACGTTAAATAAAATTATTGATGCAATTTTTTTAATTGGTCTGTATCGTTGGTCCCATTGTTTAAGGCACCATACTCACATTTGACTAGAACATCTGTTTGGTAGGGTTGCGGCTTGAATCTTGGCTCAGTGAATTGAAGAGTTATTTTTCACAAGTAATTTATAATTGTGTTTTTACCACTCCTTACTAATTTGGATGCACTCAATCTAAATATAGCTTTCTCATTACTACCCTGTAAATTTAATGATTAATAATTATGTTACTAAACATGATCACGTAGTTTAAAGGGGTTGACTTGATACATTAATTAAAACTATTAATTTAAAGGAATATGTAAAAAAAATTAAAAAAATGATTGATAGTGGATATTTGTTATTTATATTTAAATTGGCATATGGTTAATATACTTTCTTCATACAAGATAATTCAGGATCGCCTTTGCCCACTAAGCTCAACGTACGGAACTTTACTTACTAAACAACCTAAAAAAATTGCTTAGAATATCTGAATGCGTGCATAATTTGTATTATTAAATTAGTCTGTAAGTCATGTGCTGATTTTAGTAGATTGTTTAGTGAACACATGTAATATATACCGAATTAAAATCAATAACTATATTAAAGACGGTTCAGTTAACTAAATGGGTATCATATTGGAAAACTTTTCGAATATATAAAGTGTGTATGTGTTGAGTAAAACGTTAAGTTTTAATTGTAAACAGATTTAATAATAAGAATGTATGGTTACTTAGCATGGAAAGGAATGGATAAAGATAGTGAATTAAAGAACTACATCAATATTTGTCTGGAAGGAGGATGGTAAAACACTACAAAGTTTAAAAAGTTAGTCACTAAGGACAACAAAGCCGTGCTTAGTAGGTTTTAGGTACAAACTTAAGTCAAATCAGATTATTTAAAGTAGTTTAAAAGTCTAGAACTATAATACGGCTTATTTTTTCCATGCTCCTCATTTTAACACCCACCGGGATTTATACAGTCTGACTTTCATAGGAAGCCCCTTATTTGGAAACTGAAAACTCATATTGCCACATTGGCGTGGAAAAATATTATGATTGTAGTTACATTATTAGTTCGTGTTATAAATATAAATTATACAGTTATCCATAGGGAAGTATTATTTAAAGCTTTTGATAACTATATGGCTTAACTTTGTAATTAGTAAATCAAATAAGACGTATTTCTAGAATTTAGTGTTAATGACTTTCAATCAATGATGGTGGGTGAAAGTGGGATTCCTATAAAGTCAGATTTTACATATCTACATTAAGGTGGGGATGTAGGACACGTGAGTAAAGACCGGTGTTCTTGCAGTTTTTATAGAAAAACTCTTGTTGGCTAAAATTAATAATATATTCATACAGTAGAAACATAGTTTAATTCTCTACACTTGGTGAGCATAGTAGCATTAGATAAAAAATATCTTAAATGAAGAGAAAAAGTTTTCATTACATTACAAGTCACCCTTGACAGATATTCAAGAAATGTTGATATCACCATGAGAAGACTATTAAACGCTACATTTGTACTGAATCAATATTTGATTTATTTTGACGAAAAAAGTTTTAATACAAAAACTGCAAAAACATTTACAATTTCTAGCATACCCTATATCCCCACCTTTATGGGGTGGAATGAGAAAGGTATTATTAAAAGAAAGACACTCGCATTTGCGTTAAAATAGTGTAATAAGCTATTTAGGAAACACATCCGAGATTATAGCCCCGTCATTTTCGTCATCTGCAATCCATTATTTTGCAAGGGTGAAGCCTTACAAAATACGACCACTAGGTTATCAACATGTCTGGCTCAGAGCCTGACAGTTTTATTTTATGAAAACCAAAACAACTTCTCCCTTCATTTATAAGCCGGATACCTAATGATCCAGATTTAGAAGTCTGAAAGGAAAACATTTTGGTCCAAGTTCACCTTCTACTACTCATTGATAGATGCGCATTGTGCAAGCACAGATGCACAGTAAGGACAGTATATAAACTTGATGCTACTCTTTATATTAAATTTTTGTGATTGTAATATGGTGAAGCCGCGTTTAGACTGTGCCTCTCTTCATGCAACATGTTGCCTGCAGCAAGGAGCACAATAGATGTACGTTGAGGAATGAGCCTGCGTTTGCCCCAAAGGTGGTTGTGCGCCTAGACCCAAGTATTGTAGGTGCAAGTGCTATCCATAATATTTTCCTCACAGTACCGTGAGAACGTTTGAAGTTGGCGTTATTGGTTTGTATGTTTCTTGTGTAGTTGTTTAAGGTTTTGTTTTCCGTTAAAAAAAATTGTGTAGTTTTTTTCCATGATTGAGTGGGTTGACGGAAAAACTATTGATTGTACCAATGATTATCAGATACATCCATTGCTGTGGCGGTCATCACACACGGACTATAAACATCTCATTAATTGCAGAAACGTGGTGCAGTCACTAGGTGAAGCATATGACATGGATTTAAAGGCTGTGATTAACAAAATTAAGAGCCTTCGTTCATACTTTCACCGAGAATATTTGAACATTAAGAAGAAAAGTAATAAATTGGTATGTATTTTGATGAAACTGTTACTTCATCGTGGTTTGCGTACATACATCTGATGTTTATAGTCGAATAAGAAGGGGTAAAATAGGATAGGACACGATGGCCAAAGGAGACACCACAATAAGTAAAGAAATGTATTCTTGATTAAATCAAAAAGATACGATGGTATCTGACGCTTATCGTCTTATGAAATCTGTGAACGGCAATAAGGTTGACCAGTGAACTATTTTGGTTGAGTAGATAACATCTTATTTACAAAGTTTGACTCCCTCATTACGACCAATTACTTGCGATAGTTTGCCATCAAAACTGCTAGAATTTGAAATGCAAAATAACTATACAGTTCAGATACAGTTCAGCACAGCCCAGTACATAACAATGCAGCAACAATTCCAAATCTATTTTAGACATCTACTAGCCACAGCCGCTACTAGATCGGATCCCTTACACAGCATTCACAGCAACCGGGTCCAAGTTAATTGTCACCTCAATATCCACACAGACCAAATTCTGTAGCTCGTGGCACTGAAGATTCAAGTTTGGTATAGCGAGCATGGTTTATAGGTTGATGACTATACATGATTTAATATTACACTAATTTATTTAGCAAATTCTTTTGTCATTCATGACACACTTATTTTAAATAAATTAACTTTAAACATTAATAATACATTATAGTCATGGCTTACAGCACAAGTTTTATATAGTAGTCTATAATAGTAAAAAATGGACATACAACTTTATACTTAAGCCACTGCAACCTTTCTAAAACTCGCTTTCACATAACCATCCAATGCCCTGACGATGGCCACACATACTTCTAGTATTATTACTGAAATTTATGGTACCGATATTTTAAACTGATACATCAAACTTGGAGATCTGTCTCCTGTTTCCAAAATCAAAGAGTGACCGCTAATCATGTTCTTGCTGGTATGGCATCCCTAAATGTAGTACCTTATTTTGAAATGTTTGGGTCAAACATACTCATCAAAATATATCAAAATCACTGGGGGACATTCTTGTAAAGTTCTTAAACAGTCGACCCCTATCTAATTCGTGCACTTCTTATAATATTCCTGCCCTTAACGAACGTGTTTCTAAAAATTGACTTATATAGAACTCAAGAAGCTTCCGTTTCTTTTGACGCCGTAAAATTACGATGGCTTCAGTGATACCTGCAGCGAGTACTTCCCGCGACGACATCTCTAAGCACACTGATGCATGTAAAGAGAGGCAAATTGAAAATAGGTCTGGTTGAATGAGGCAAGACGCAAGAGGCATGTTACAAGACGCACCTAAAGAGGCATGCCTAACGCATATAATGTTTCATGAAATAAGGCATAAGTCTAAATGCACCTTTTAAACTATCATCGTAATGTCACTATAACTACGACATAATGTCCTCCTTTTGTAATGTTGTAGTGGGGCAACCTTACCGACCGCTGGTGCGAGAGATACAAGCTGTAAGTGATCGGTTCATGAACATCCTTCATTCTATAGAAATAACCCATATGTCTTTATAGTGTCTGGCTTTGTATTTTTACTCCAAAATAGGCCTATATTGACCTTAAGGCACGGCAATACTTGCAACCAGGACAACAGAAGGCATGCTCTTGTTTTATAAGCGAGTGGCCATATCCCGTGACCACTGCCTATCGAGTCTGGTTTTGTATTTTAACTCTAGTGTAGGCCTATATTGACCTTAAGGCACGGCAATACTTGCAACCAGGACAACAGAACGCATGCTCTTGTTTTATAAGCGAGTGGCCATATCCCGTGACTACTGCCTATCGACAGTGACTGGGTCACAAAAGTGAGCAACTTTGGATCACCCATTTAAATAACGCAGCTCTATGTGTATGGCGTCATGGTTCCACAGTTTTTATGGTGGTCACGCTGCAAGTATGGCCGTATCCTAACATGATATAACTTTCATTCTGAAAATATAGCTTTAACATGATGGAGTAATCTTGAGCTCGTAGTGAGCTATACCAGCCACCGTTAGAGATGGTAGTGCTAACACTTTCACAGTGACTGGGCAACTTTGGATCACCCATTTAAATAACGCAGCTTTATGTGTATGGCGTCATGGTTCCACAGTTTTTATGGTGGTCACGTTGCAAGTATGGCCAATGGCCGTAGCCTAAAGGGATCTAAACAATTTTTCTTTTATTAACGAGATATAACCTTCATTCTGAAAATATAGCTTTAACATGATAGAGTAAGCTTGAGCTCGTAGTGAGCTATACCAGCCACCGTTAGAGATGGTAGTGCTAACACTTGCAGTTAGAGGGTGTCATGTGATCAGTACAACTAGCCCTCTGGTCTTTAATATCAGTTTTCTAGACCAGAGCCATTTCTTATTTATTTCAATAGCTCCTCCCTTGGGTTCACGACCCCGTTCAAGACCCACTGCTTCACATAAGTAGTCTTAAAGCACCGGGGATCGAACCCGAGTCCTCTTAATCTGTAGCCAGGTGCTTTGATCTATAGAACAAGGAGGTGGTATATAAATATATATGTGTGTGTTTGAGAGAAAGACAAGTCCTTTCGACTGTAGTTTTTGGAGTAAACCCCACCAATCTTAACTAAATATTTCTTGAGCTGTAACAAACATAGATTTTAATAACTTTTTAGTAAAAAGCATTTTCTTAGAGTCCTATATCTTAAGTTAACAAATTTTCTATATCCGAGACACAATTTATTTATAATTTACGTTTGTCATTAAATTACTGGATGATATTATAATGACTAGATTACCGATGCCATAAAAAGGTGGTTGATGTTTCTAAGAAATAGCTATTGACTTGTTATAATTCCTATGTATCACAAACTGATGCGTGATAGCTATCTACAGGAGCAGCTCTAATCAATTAATCAAATTAAAGTAAAATTCAAAGGTTAGCTGGAAAACAGGAATCAAACTCAGGTTTGATTTTCATGTTCAGGTTATCATTTTTTAATTAATTGAAGAGTTTTTGAGTAGTAAATTTGCACCAAAATTACAAAGTTTAGTAGCTTATGCTGGTAATTACAAAAAACCCTCGATTTGTAAAAACAACAAAGTTTATTAAGATGGTTTTTCGCCTTGATACAACTCATTTTACATGATTGGCTGATGTAGGACACCATTAATTGTTTTCAATAATTATATGATATGAATTAGAGGGAGAGCGTGGGAATGTCGCCTTTAGATACCCTTCACCGCCCACACCAAACTACGATGATGTAAGGTCTTGCATGTTTTACTCAAACTGTCAGGATATGGCAGCATTCCAGTGTTTGGTGGGAATGACAGGGAATGAGAGTCTCACTCTTCCCCTCTAGGTGCCATTTTCAATATCATCCGATCAATGGCAGTTAGATAAAAGCTTCATTCCATTACTTAAATGTTCTGAATCCACCACCATTTCAAACGTGTGGTGAAGACAAGGGTGTTTTTACTTAAATACTGGATTCGATGTACCCTTTGATTCCAAAAGTTTTCCAAGTGATTGACTCTCGGGGTTAAAAGAATAAAAACAATTGGGGGTGATTAATATTTATTGGCTATACACTTTGATTATATTCCACAAAACGCGTGTCATTATTGAATAGTTTGATATTTCATTTGACCACTTCTTTATAAAACTCTGCTTGTTTAGTAGGAAAGGCAGGAATATGTTAAATATTTTCACAAGAAGTGTTAGTTGATTTATTCTTGAACCAAGAAATTACATATTTTCAGGCTTCATGTGAAATAGTACAGGGACAACAATAGCTAATCATCTCCTATACTCTTTAAACCATTGGAACGGAACAACTTTAAGTGATTAATATAATATTTAGTAAAGTATATTGTAAGACAGTAAATTCCTAAAATACTTTTTATGTTCATATTCATTGGATTTAGCCTTCAAGAACCTTGCAGTATAACACGCCAATAACTAACCAGAACTTATTTAAATTCATGTTATTGATGGTGAAATATCTTGTGCTGTAAGCACATGTGCCTCTGATTTGTGAGAGAAAAGTTCAATTCCGGTTGTTTGCTGTGAGGGTGGTTTTTGTAAGATGCTGTTTGATAATCTTGTTCCTCTTTCTCAAAGAAAATTCTGGTATAGTATGTATCTTAGGTGTCATTAATTTATTCCTGCATTAAATCAACCAAGATTTAAATCATCTCCTATACTCTTTAAACCATTGGAACGGAACAACTTTAAGTGATTAATATAATATTTAGTAAAGTATATTGTAAACAGTAAATTCCTAAAATACTTTTTATGTCCATATTCATTGGATTTAGCCTTCAAGAACCTTGCAGTAAAACACGCCAATAACTAACCAGAACTTATTTAAATTCATGTTATTGATTGTGAAATATCTTGTGCTGTAAGAACATGTGCCTCTGATTTGTGAGAGAAAAGTTCAATTCCAGTTGTTTGCTGTGAGGGTGGTATTGTAAGATGCTGTTTGATAATCTTGTTCCTCTTTCTCAAAGAAAATTCTGGTTTAGTATGTATCTTAGGTGTCATTAATTTATTCCTGCATTAAATCAACCAAGATTTGAACCCCAACCTCCAAGTCACCGGAAAACCACAGCAGACGAGAATGACACCTTGGTCTGTGTGCCTACTGACTACGGGTTTTAGAAATAATATATAGGATGCTTTAATTTTTATCTTAACAATACAAATTCGTGGAATGGAAATATCGAAGGATTTATTATTTTCCTTGGATTAAAAAAAAAAAGGACGATTTCCTCCAAAAGTGGTTTTTAAACCTTACCCTAGGCCTTTCGGTACATATTTACCTAACATTCTAGAAAATGATTTACAAGTTACAAAAAAAGTCATACACAATTATTGATGAATGCACACGATCAAATTAAACACTCATTTTACTAATATAAACTATAAAATATGCATTCAATGAAGAGCGTTTAGCAACTAAACTCCTGTATTCCGCTAAATATAATAAGTTTGTATAACTATCTGCTTGAGAAGTAGTAGCTACCTCCTCCTAACGAAATCCTTTTCCGTCCTTGTTGCAGTGTCTCAACAATTATGTATATTTTCTACCCATACAGGCAAAGAGGATATCATTACGACAACTGTGTGTTAACAAATGTATGTAAGATTAAGTATTAATGCATTTAAAGTATAACATATCGATAGTATTAAAAATTATGCTAATTGAACATAAATGCTCCAAAAAGGAACAAAAATTGTTTAAAAATTGCAGAAACCAAGAAAATATAACCAACGACCTAAAAATACAAAATGACAAATATAACCAAAGAGTGGCATATTAAAAAAACATTACGACCTGGGGATATAAACAGAGTCCATATACACATAAGCTTTTTTTTATGATGTACCAAAAATAAGATGTCATTTCATCTAAATCCGGGCCCTGATATTCATGTATGGTGGGACGGGGTCTCCCGCAGGAGAAAACGAATAATTTATGAGAATATGCCCACCTTAGAGCAAGAAAATGACATGTAACTTGATGAAAACCTTAACTTATTATAATATGTTATCATAGTGATATTAATATTTGTTCTATATTAACTGATATTAAGGTGTAGTTTTCAACAGTAAGTCTTTTTATTTGCAAACCATAATAAATATGTTTATTTTGCTCCTGAACAAGAGTAAACATCGCTACTTATTGTATCTAATTTTAGTGAAACTGAATGGTGGTTAATACTACTTTGCACTAGGCTATGGATTATATCTGTCTGACTGTTCGATACGAGCCATAGACATGCCAGATTGCATGCGCGGCTAACCCCAAACTTCATTTCACTGCCAATCTTCTTATTCTACTACTACTATTGTTCAATCAGGGCAGCTCTCTTTAAACTTATCTCTACAAAACGTCACAGACCGTTTATTTCTGTGTGTGTGTGTGTGTGTGTCTAGAGATACCAGCCAATGGCAGATTAACTCTACTTAACCTCTCGATCGTTTTATCCGGGAATGTAATCGAAGTGTTTGTTTCTCAATTTGAAACGGGTTGTGGGGAGAGATAAGTAATTTGAGGTTTTGTTAGACTTTTTCTAATAATATTATAGGCAATTAATAGATTTATTGTTTGACTGATTAATTTTATTTTACTTTAGACACAATTACTATATTTGTTTTTTAATAAAACGATTAACTTTGGTTAAGTTTAGCTAATGGTTCAGACTCTAAATTAGAAGTAAGTCTTTTTATTTGCAAACCATAATAAATATGTTTATTTTGCTCCTGAACAAGAGTAAACATCGCTACTTATTGTATCTAATTTTAGTGAAACTGAATGGTGGTTAATACTACTTTGCACTAGGCTATGGATTATATCTGTCTGACTGTTCGATACGAGCCATAGACATGCCAGATTGCATGCGCGGCTAACCCCAAACTTCATTTCACTGCCAATCTTCTTATTCTACTACTACTATTGTTCAATCAGGGCAGCTCTCTTTAAACTTATCTCTACAAAACGTCACAGACCGTTTATTTCTGTGTGTGTGTGTGTGTGTGTCTAGAGATACCAGCCAATGGCAGATTAACTCTACTTAACCTCTCGATCGTTTTATCCGGGAATGTAATCGAAGTGTTTGTTTCTCAATTTGAAACGGGTTGTGGGGAGAGATAAGTAATTTGAGGTTTTGTTAGACTTTTTCTAATAATATTATAGGCAATTAATAGATTTATTGTTTGACTGATTAATTTTATTTTACTTTAGACACAATTACTATATTTGTTTTTTAATAAAACGATTAACTTTGGTTAAGTTTAGCTAATGGTTCAGACTCTAAATTAGGGAAGATATTTGTTATTATCATTATTATCAATATTATTTTTAATATTATTATTATTATTATTATTATTATTACTACTACGACTACTACTACTACTACTACTACTATTCGCACCACGTTTTACTACCCGTTCGTATTGTGCGCATTTTTTTATTAGGTTTGTGTTATTTGTTTTTATATGTTTATTATTTATTATTTTTTATTATAATTTAAATGATTTGATTTAAATTGAGGTTTTAAACTCTATAGACAGAAGAAGCTCTCAGCAATGCTATAAGCCACTAAGTTATATTAAACATAATTTACTGTGTATTTTATAACTTTAATTCTGTTCCGCCTCTTACTACCCATTCAAGCTAAACACATTTATCTACACTAATTACGTGGGAATTAGGCAGGCATAGTTTAAAGGAAATGTACCCTAACTTACGTTGGGACAGAGTGGGTAAGCATTTTAGGATAATACAATCAAGCTGCACCCGACCGGTACTTAAGCCCGGCCCACCTTTTCAGTGACAAACCAGACATGGTGAGCGTGCCATTTAGTCCACATTACCTCTTGTGCAAGTCTATACTTAAACTTACGCTCACGCCGTCTAAGACGTTAAGCTCATATTATGCAGTATTACAGTATATGGCGTATCAAGGCCAGATGCACTCAGTGTGGTTTTCACTTTTTTTCTATCGCATCTTGATACTAATTCCAATGAATTTAATATAAAATATATTCATATTCCCTAAATGATCAAGTAGAAGTTTGACAAAGTCTCTTAAAAATATATTAATTACATAATGTTGTCTACTTTTTGAAAAATTGACAAAATAAATGACTAGTTCATTTTAAAGGTTCTGCCCCCTTGGGGGTGGGACAGTTAGCAGGGGGAGGGGCGAGTTTAAGATGCAGGTCTTAAGTCTCACTCGTACCAACGTACACTCTGGGGAAATTACAAATGTAAACTTTTTTTCTTGTTCTTTTTTCTCTCGCAGAAAGAGGATAACTTCTATTTGGATCAGTGTGAGCGTAGTTTTGTGGTAGAAAAACGTCGGTGACGTCATAAACTTTTGAGGAAGAAGTAAAGCTACGGCCATAATGCGACCTGTTTGCCGGGGCGAGACGTCAGAAACCAAATTCTTGGTAGGCCGATAGTGCAAGAACGTATCTGACAGTTATATATAGTATTATAACTATTTTCAAATATTCTTAACATGAAATAGATAGATGCCACTTTCAACAGAGTGTGTCATAAGATACAAAATAATAAATATTTAGTAGCTTTTAACGAAGTTGAACAAAATAAAATGTACGAGTATTTTCTAAACCTTTATTTCCATAAAAATCCCAATAAACAAATGGTAGCCGCCATATCATATGAGATTGACTTACTCAAAAAATGAGTGAATTTGGTGTAAACAGATAAACAACTAGACCTTAGGTCAGTGGTTCGTGGTGGTGTGTCAAGTGATCTGCGGTGTAAAAAATAATGTAAAAGAGCCAAAGAGTACAAGATTGACAGACTAAGTCCACTAAGTCAACAATGCTTTGAGCCAAAAGTAGTCTTACACATGAAAAGTTCATAAGTAGCCAAGTATAGTAAGAATGTTGTCTTATAGTTCTTAATAAACACATACCTTAGCCGTTTTACGGCTTCGTCGAGGGGACGGGTAGTTAGTGTGATTTTTTTTGGGTGGTTTGCATATGCATCTAGCGATTATCAATTCGTCCATTATTTGTTAAAATTTGAAAAACATTGCTCTAGGTTCTGGCATCCGGTTTGTGGCATTTTTGTTGTTGTGGTGACCAGAACAAAAACATGACCGTGCTCTAACTTTTTAAATGTTTTATTTTAAACTTTTTTGGTCATAAGTATGAGATTTTAACCTTAACAAACATAAAAGTAATTTTTTATTTGAACGATTTAGTTCCAACTATCCGGCATATTAAGTATATTATCATTAATTAGTTATAAGATTAATGAGACAGTTACACCCAGGAATGTTAATGTAACATTCGAAAGTGTATAAAGCTTAATTTACATAAGCTCTCGTTCATGAAGCGGAGCATTCACAATAAATCTTGGATTAGTAGAAAAAAAAGGAGTACCAAATTAGATATAATACTCAGTTAAAATGTTATTTTTTAATAAGCACAATATTCATTAACTTTTTGAGAACACTGATTATATCAGAACGTGACTTATACAGTAATCTATAACTTGAATGGACACAAGATTCAATCCTTTGACCGAAAAAACTCACTATACAGTTTCGGTAATTGAAAGATTATAAACCGTGATCCTTGACTCAGTGCTCAGACACGTTAACCAAGTGAAATAACTTCAAATAACTTCTTTGACCTCAGTGATCTTGTGGTAAAGTTCTCGCCTCAGCACCCGATGATCGTCGGTTAAAACCCAGCTGGGGTCGATTAATTTTTCTTGAGAGATAAATATCTGTAGCACAACTTAATTCAATCCTATGTGGATTGTGACATGCAAAATAGCCTTGAAAGGCATGTTAAAATACTTTTCCCGGCAAAATTGCTAAGCATTTTTGTTCTTGATTATAGAAAACTCTTGTGTGTTGGTATAATCAGTAGGTACACGTTACATATCTCAAATAAATAAATAAAAATCAATTAACTTCAAATAATTAGAACTATTCGTTTCAATAATTTTACCCATAAAGCTCTTTATTCCTACAACAAATGTATTAAGTAGCTAACAGCAGCAATTAAATATATTTAAAAGAGGTATGGTAATATATTTAAAAGAGGTATGGTAATATATGTAAAGAGGTATGGTAATATATTTAAAAGAGGTATGGTAATATATGTAAAGCATTTAAAGGCTTTGTCGAGATGGTTTTTACCATTAGGGCCAATCGTGAGAGCGTTGGATTCATTATACTTTATAAATACTGTACGCCTAGTAAAAAAATCGCTAAAATATACTGGCAATATACTTTACTCAATAAAACACTATAATGGAGGGATGAAATTGGGATAATATACACTTAATGTAATCAAGTGATTGAAAAGTATATCTCAGTTATCTTTTAATGTAATAAACACCTTAAACAATGGGTTCGCGGATTAAATGTCAGGTTCTTCTAAAAATGTTTGCCGATAACGAGAACTTCTAGGGTTTGAATAATGGACTGATGTCATGAGTATGTATATTCCTATATATCTTCTCACTCTACCTTGTAGAAAATCCGATTTTATGTCCTATAAATTTTATCTTCCTCTTCCATGTCCCCTTAGCGTAGTTCAAATTCGTACTACCCAGATAGGAAGTAAATGAGGTGGAAAAAAAAATAAAAAAATATTTTGGTAGTGCGTTGGTCCACTGATGCAAGATCGTTGGTTACCGTTTTACTAAAAGTTTATTAATAACTTAATCTAAGGACTAAGAATATTGGTATCTTAAGGTAGCTCGCACACAAAAATCACATCTGTACGAGTAGAAAGACAGTTAGAAAGATGTACTTTATTGCAAATATTGGCTCAAAGTAATTAAATTCAACCTATTTGGAAATTATTTATTGATGATACATTGTAACTAAGTAGGAAATAATTATTATTTCCAAATATGTTAGACGTTTGTCAATTTCAACCAGTTTTTGCAATAAAGAACCTTCTGCTGGCTGTCACTACCTCTCTCCAAACGTAGATGGGGCCTAATCTATTGCACCCAACCAAAATTATAGCCCGGACTTTTTTGTTAATTATGATAAGTTCCATTCAAGATTGACGCTTTAGATCAGAGGTCGGCAACATATTTTTCAATGTAGCCACAGTTGTGGCGAATGAGAAAGTAAATTCGCCACACTGTGTAAAAATTGAGAGATTAGGTTGTTTGAACATATAAAACACACACTATTTGAACATATTTATTTAAAACATCTACACTTTGACCTCTCAGTTACAACCTTCTCCGACAAGAATAGTGAACATTGTTCAGATTGAGAATGTTAGACTTTTTATACGAATTTTGACAATCCTTTTGTGTGACAAGTTACATAAACATTGTCTGAATATTTGAACTCAATCCATATGAGGAATTTTTCCAATAAAATGCAGGATCAATTTAACAAAAGCACACACCATCAGGAAAAAGTTTATTCTACTGTGAGAGCTGGCAAACTAAAATTAGCCACAATTTTATAGCAGATTCACCACTTGTGGCGATTGGCTACCTGGCTACCCAGCCCGTCTTTGGATGTATTGGACACAGCTGAGTATATTTGCGTAGTAAACACATAATTAGAATAAAAATACAAATTTATTTCAAGTCCGTAATATCTATTTGTTTCCGTGTACCACGTATTAATACCCATCAAGGCTATCTAACTATTTGCAACAATGAGGGAGGTATGAGATAATTTTAATTTAGAGTGGATCTACTCACATTTGTTCGTAGGAAGAGAGGGAAGCAATTTATTTAAAATCCCCTCGGCATACCCGGTCAGGGCTAGAACCCTTGATATTTCCACCATTCCAACAAACTAGACAATACTAGAATACGCCTGTCTCCCACTGGTGAAGGCCACACATATGTGGTTGACCTTCAGCTAGTAGGGAAGGCCACAGAAAGCAAAGGTAATTTTATTTCTATCTCCGGTGGATCGATCGCTATTATTCGTTTATTAATTTTAAGATTATATTGTTCAAATAAAAAAGTATTGTTTTGTTTAGTTTGATGCAAATTTAATTAAATGGTATGAGGCAATCACACAAACTTTCTCATATTGTGTATTATAGCTTTGAAGAAAATTTTCAAATTGGGCTTTTTAATAAAATATTCTTAAATAATTTTTAATAATAATAACTAACACATTATCTGGTTAATCATAATAATCACTCTTTATATATTAATATTAATTTAAACTATTCAAATGTATTTAGAAAAAAAATTATTTTCAAAAGTAAATTATTTGTAAACTACCTTCAAATTATTTGTTATTTGTAAAAATCCAAACGTATTCTTATTTATAATGAAAAACTAATCACAGATTCCCATTTTGAATTCAATCCTCAAATTCATTTTCTGAATTGAGAATCAGTTATAACTAAACACATTCAACGAATTTTTATCCAAAAACCATTTATATATTATTATTTTCCAATTTCAAACAAATACCAGATATGCATTTTAAACAAAATCATTTGAGTCATTTTTGAAAAATTTTTTAATTCAAAAAATTTAACTACTGATAATTAGACTACCTTTAATTTAAGAACTAGGTTGAAAAAGAATCGCGGCATAGCTCTATTAAATCTAGATGTCAAGTTTGAACAAAATATATCAATCCGTATTCAATCCGTGGCCAAGGACAGACAGACACACAGACATGAGGACAGAAAGAATGGTAAAACTCACCTTTTTAAGTTCGTGTTCACGTAAAACGTAAAAATTTGGTATAGTCGCGAGATCAACTTTTTCACAATCACAACAATTTTTCTTGATATTAAAAAGTAGAAATTAGAAAACTCAACGTTTTATTTGACTAGGACATTTTGCTAATGCATTTATTTTAGAACTTGTTTAATTTGAAATGAATGCCCGAAATACTAGACCTAATATAGAAACCTATTTTATGTGGCTTACCCGTTCAGGATATCGGAATTTCCACTAATGGTAAAGAGATTATTAAAGTAGAATTGAGAGGAAATGTACCCAAAATTGAGAAGAGGGAGAGTGGGAAAACATTTAGTAAATTCTACCCTTAGTACACCCAACAAATATTAAACTAAGATATTCTTGTGACCGGCAAAGCAGTGTGTGGTGAAAATACACCACTAGGTCACAAATTCGGGTAACAAATATTAAACTAAGATATTCTTGTGACCGGCAAACCAGTGTGTGGTGAAAATACACCACTAGGTCACTAGATTCGGGTAACAAATATTAAACTAAATGGTTTAGTAAAACATTGTTTGAGTTTCCATAGAATAAATTAACCAACGTTCTAAAAATCACCACTCTAAGCATTATTCTTGGTTTAATTACATAGCAATATAAATAAGAGTAAATTGTTAATGTAAAGTTATTTAATTTTTGTGTTGAAAAAAGTAGCTAAGCCTGTAATTCAAAATCGGCGATTACCTAATTCGCTTTCCCTATTTAAAATGTATATTTTACTATTTAAAGTTATATTTCTTAACTATCATATCAACTTGTTACTAATAAATCAATTTAACCTAACATATAACACGTAATAATAAACATTAGGCTTATCATAATATTTAATATATGTTAAGAGCCCATCTGACGGCCGATTAATCGGGTTCTAGATGAACAATTTTTATGCTTGAAACAAAAATCGCGTCAAAGTTTGGTTTATTTTACTCTTCGCTTGACAACACTGAGACAGAGAGAAGTGAAATATCTTCTCCAATTTAATAGGTAGTGGTTTTTTAATTTTTTTCTTTTATTTGGATGGTTTAATTACTATATATTAAAATATTAATTTTGTAATGAAGACTCGAGGTTATTGCACTAGGCTGCGACTATTGGTTCAGGCTATATTTCCTACCTAAGCTAAAACACTATCCATGGAGTGAGACGGGATATCAGCGCGTGCACACACACACACACACACACACACACACGGCTAAGTTCAATTCTCGGTAGTAGTAGTGCGGGGTATGGTTGAGGTCAATATGGGTACAGAATTATTCATTCATACATTACATGTTAATAATGTTGGCTAATTAATATGTTCTCTGTCGACTATTAAATTAAGGTTCTTGACATCCCATACCACGAAAATAGCTGGCTATATCAAGTCACCTAAGACCTTTGATGACTGTTCCACTCTCACAATCTCTTACGATAAATAGGTATATACTACAGCAATTGATGATAATAATTCAGAGATAAAG
This sequence comes from Timema bartmani, assembly GCA_902151455.1. Taxonomy (NCBI): domain Eukaryota; kingdom Metazoa; phylum Arthropoda; class Insecta; order Phasmatodea; family Timematidae; genus Timema; species Timema bartmani. Next base: position 146,951 of record CABFWB010001594.1, read on the forward strand.
TTGGGTGCATCAATAAAGTATATTTGAGAAATGACAGCTAGGCACGGATCCGCTTCAGTGGCCGAATAGTCTAAGGCGTCACCATCGTACTAGGTATGCTAATGACGGGGCTCAAATCCTGGTTGGTTCTACTAGGAGTGTTTTTTACAAATGGTTTCCCACTCTCCTTCCACGTAAATTCGGGTATATTACCTCTAAAATGCTTCCTTCCTCATCCTTACCCAATTAGTGCGTATATCCTGGACATGTAGTAAGACGCGGTGATTGAAACAAAAGCAAGAGACTGGAAATGATCCCGGAACACTTGGGTGAGTGCACCGATGATCTATCATTGAGCTATACAGTGTTCGTACTTTGCTAAGGGCCTGCTTGAGGCTGGGTCTGTGAAGGATTTGTGTGCTCATCGTTAAGGCAGTAGCTATAAGAAATACAATCTTGTTGGCTTGAGCTCATCATTTGTTCTACAAAAAACCAATTAATAAAGAGTGAAAAGCATTAATCCGCTTTTAATAGTTATTTAAATGTACTAAGAATTATGATAATACAGCACTCAATAATAACATATGATAAAATTTTTATTTAAAACTTAAAAAGCTGTGTTTTAATTTTTAACTAGAGCTAATATTTAATTGTACCAGGTCCAGTGGGGTTTGGTGGCCACATGGTATAAGGTGTCACTACAGAAATAGACTAGACCTTTGACAGGGAGGTTTGGTGGCCGCATGGTATAAGGTGTCACTCCAGAAATAGACTAGACCTTTGACAGGGAGGTTTGGTGGCAACATGGTCTAAGGTGTCACTCCAGAGATAGGCTAGACCTTTGACAGGGAGGTTTGGTGGCAGCATGGTCTAAGGTGTCACTCCAGAGATAGACTAGACCTTTGACAGGGAGATCGTGCTCAAATCACAGCTGGGTATACTGACGTTTTTCTAAACAGTTTTATACTCTTCCTCCACGCAAATGTGGGTGCACCGTATTTCAATTCAAACTTCCTCATCTTTAACTCCCTATGTAATTAGTATAAATCCGTATAAAATGAATAGGTAGAATGATGCGATGCTAAACAAAAAGTATATATAATGTAAATTTGACATTTCGGAAAGTTGATGGCATATGTGTTCTTAAAGTTTTATCCTTCTCCACCCCCTCCCCCACTCCTTCTAATCTACCGTTTCTCCTATCCTAGTACTTGAACTTAAAACTTAAACAAAATAGTTTTGGCCAATTATTATCAAATTGTGTTCATCTAGGCAGTATGATTTAGATAGAAAGAAACATTTTTTAAAAAAATAACAATAAATGATAAAATAATTTTCATACATCCATACGTCAAATTAGGTGATATATAGATAACACACTTTTGATAGAAAAATATTATATAAAAATATATAAATTAGGACTAATCATATAGTAAATTGCTTTCAACGCTGAACACAAATAATGTTTTTGTGTTTTGCATCATTAACTTCATACCTGAATACTACTATTTTAATCAACATCTTTATATCCTTAAACACTCATTTATCTCAACAAAACAAGCATTAATCAGGATATTTATTGAATATTTACTATAAATATATTTAAAAGTACTAAGTGAATTTGTATTTAATCACTAAATATATTGATTACAAACTGGTAGCTTTACAAAATTGCTTGTATTTTAAATATTTCAAAACTTGTTTATATATATGTATTTATATAATCATATGTGTGATAAATGTATATGTATTTCTGTATATATATATATGGAATATGCATATTAATTATAAGTTCATATTTAGCTAAAAACCCATGGCCACTCAAACTGAATTACTTGTCTAATTGCATTTGAAATATAATGTGCCATTAATTATTTGTATTTTGTAAAGCTTTTCTTTCTCACCGCAGTAATTTCAGTGTTATCCGGCTAATTAATATTTCTATATTAAATTTAAAGCAAAACCAAAAACATTAAAAAAGTTTGTTTTTGCAAATGTGAATACATTATTTTGCTTGTGTTTTGATTTAATTTCGTACAAAAGTTAGCCTGGCTACGTTACTCGCGTTGAGAAAAATAATCTATTAACAAAAAACTTTTTAACAGGCCGTCCGTCATAAACAGAAATTATTGCAAAAATTCACCAGAGATAAATAAAAACAATTATTTTTTGTATTTTAAATGAATATAAGATAATAAAAAAAGAAATTAACTTATTTCAAGGCAAATTTGATACCTGGCAGGGGGAGGGGGGGGAATTAGCTGGTACCTCAAGATAATGGAGCACATAATAGAACCATTAATATTCATTTATAATTATTTAAAATGGAAGTGATAAAGGTTGGACTCGAACATTAACCTCCATGGCAGCACCTGAGATGATCCCACAGACCCACACAAGTGGGCTCTTGGGCAAGAGCATCTGTCCCGTTCGTTCTGGTTTCCCGGTGATAGGGTGATCGGGGTTTATATCTCGATACGGGTACTAAGTACAATGGTTATTAACGGTCCTATATAAGAAAGGTAGATTAGAGGAAATGCACCCGCACTATCCTGGAGCAGTGTTGGGAAAAACACTGTTATAAATCATATGGGAAGAACCAGCTGCTATAGGAAGCCTCAACCACCTCATAACCGTAAATTCACTATGACGCGAGACTGACGTTATTATGGTTCGGGTAGTATGATGTAGGCTTGCGTAACACCATTGCGTGTGTCTGAAACATCCTCAAAAACCCCCACACAGATGCTTCTCCATAACTTATGCAATATGCCACACACACAAATATTGTTACTGACGGACGAATAACTGGATAATTTTCTTGACAATTAACAGCGTAAAACGTTATTGACAGCTTATCAATAGTTACATTATATTGTGTTTATTTGTTGAGTCATTGAGTTTGTTAAGGAAAAGCTTGAAAGGTATATAGTTTGTTGTTCTATGTTTTTTAGCATATTTTAAGGTGGTTACACGTTTGGGGGTGCCTGACTCTGATAAATTATTTACAGACTAAATCATTAATCATACAAGCCGGTCAGGCAGTGGCAGAATTATGAGTTAACTGATGCGTTACCTGTCTCGGTGGCGTAGTTAACTAACGCACTAGACTGGGGGTTTGTTTTCCCTAAATGATTTTCCAACATCCCTTCATGCAAATGCGTGAGCACTTCCTCTGGATATAACCTTCCCAATTTCTGATCCATTAGCGTAATTAGTACTAAGGCACATAACCCGAACGGGTAGTAAGACCTGGTGCTAAATAAATGAATAAACGCTATCCATTATACCAATTCGTCATGTTCGGCAAACACGTCACTCGAGAAGTTGTTGGAAAATAAAATATATTATTGAAAATAAGAATCTTCCCAATGTATTGCTTTTTTTTAAATGAAGCGCTCGTGATAAAACAAAAATAATATCCCCCAACTGAAGTAAAAAGGTATTTTCTGACCATCACTACAGATGACTGAAAATGTTTAAGAAATGCTAGACCTAATTTCCTAGACCTTTTTCAGAGCTTCAAAGATTAGCTTAAAATGTTGCTTACATATTTATACATTAATTCAATACATTGAAATGGTACAAAATTAACTTAGTAAGATTTATTGATTACTTAATTCTCTTGGATCTTATTTTCAATTAAATGGTGTGTTAATTATGTAAAACCTCCCTTTTCACACGGCGGCCCGGTGCTGTCCGCTCTAACAACTGGCTACCTTCAAATTGGGAGGTCTAAGTGACTTAAGTGACTGGGTTGCTACCCCCGAGAGTATGGGGTTACTCTGATGGAATGAGTTGGGCGTGGCAGGAGATGGCTACGAGGCAGTGTACAAAGAGTTATATTTAATTAAGTGAAAATACTAGTCTACATCACAATGGGTGTATCAGACAGACCGAACTGAACGAGGGAGCGTGTGCGAACCTCAAGGACCCCGTGCGGTGGCCTGAGGGGCTCGGTTCGACTCTAAGCGGTGAAGCCACCAGTCAGTGATTTTGCTAGCTCTCTTTAGACTCGTTGGTTATCGAATACTCTTCACCACATTAAATCTTAGACTTGCAGATTTTAGTCTATACAATAAGAGAACAAAGTCCAAGGTCACACGCGCTGGCTCACGACAGGAAGTAACATAATGCCAGGAAATGGATGAACATCTTACTAGAAGCAAATTATAAAACAGGGCA